>SJOL01006980.1:232346-259039 GCA_004794785.1 Opisthorchis felineus | reverse complement strand
CCTTGAAGGAACGGGTTTTCCACGTGAGTATATATACAGCTCGTATCCTGGATTGGTGCAAAGTTCCACAGGATACCTCGAACTGTGCCATCGGGAAACAAACATGTGCTACCCATGACATCCCGGAACCTCCTGAATTGTGCCACTTAAAGTAAACCTATCGTTTTCACCGTACATTATCCCCACAAATGCCGTGGTGTCGTGGATTTTGAGCGGTGGATCCCTCGTTGAATTGTGAAACGTAAGTAAGGTACCTCCCTGGCGCACAAATTTTCTCAGCACAACCAGATACGCAAAGCCGTCAGCCGCAGGTCACCCGGAGTCACGTAACTCCGCGCTGGTCTTAAGGTGTTTTGCGCACCATGTTTGTTTGTTCCTATGACGCCTCCCCGTAAATACTAGGGCCAATAAAATATCGCACAACTTCGCCGATCTCATTCTTAGTGAGGGGGTCTTGAGAGATCAACCCGGGTGCACAGTCTTGGCAAAGGTCGTGCTGGGTCTTTTCACTGATCTCGCAAAAGCTCAAAGGTGGCTCACGATGAGTGCCACCAACGTCCAGATGTGTGTGATGAAAGCAGTCATGCGCATGTTAACCCCGAGACCAGCCGTAACTATAAAGTGGTGTGAAATTAGTGGAGAGTTGGCGTTATGTTAAACCAGACCGGCATGAGATCTTGTTCGGACGCAGTAAGTTGCTGTTTGATATCCTCATACGGTTGGATGAACCTTAATGGACAACATGGCTTAACTGTTTCTGTAACAGTCCTGTCAGCAAAGGCTTCCGACGGCAAACGTCTGCCAGATAAAAGGGATCATTTACCATTGGATGGAAGACAAAATACAGAAGATTTGAAAGCATTTGTAGAGGATTGTCAGACAGGTCCAAATAAAATAATTTCCTCAAACTTTCGTACTTCTCTGAAGTTTCGTACTTCTTGAAGTTTTGAACTTCAAGTCACTTGTTACTATTCAAGCAAGTAATATGTAGTGGAAAGGCGTACGGGTAAATGCAGCACCAACTATCCCTGATAACGCTGCGGCGGCTGTGGTATCCACGCCCACTCTATACTCTGACTATACACCTCTTTCTGATGCCACGCATAAGAATCGGTTGGCTCCGAATCTCAAGAAGTTTCGGGCCAATTATCATATCCCTCCTCCGGGATGCCAAATCGACCCCGCCGGCCCCCTAAGCAGCCCGACAACCCATTTGATCAACAAAGCGATCAACCCCACAATTGTGCAGACTACTAATGCATCTTTGAACGAATCTCACAGACGTCCCATCACACACCATCGGCCAACTTGTCCCCCTGTGAAGCCGGTCCCATACGTTGTCGTACCTAAACCTGTTGCGCCATCAAACGCAAGCACATGCGTTCATGCTCCCATGGTACCCTTAAACTCTCAATGCTCTGTGATTACTCCCAGCACTGAACCCACACCAAACTATTCAGCAGCCTCTAGCTTCGTAGCCTTACAAAACCCTGAGCCCTCCATCACTCCTGCAAATGGACTTTCTGCTTCACCATCCGTGAAAGCTGCAAATGTCCCCATCAGCCCAGCAAAACTCTCTCCTAGTGTTGAAACGACCGATGCGGCACGTATCCCAACCAGAGCAATGACTACACCAGTTGTTGACAGCACTCGTTCTCGCCACAGACCCCCTGACCTGCTGTCTCTCCGCGTTCCATCTCCGCCAAAATAAGCCTTCGGACTCAAATATTTGATGTCAAGGCCGCGATACGGAAGGCGCCTTCAACTACACTCTCGGGAATCTGTCCCTTGTTTTTCACAAGATAACTGGACTTTGCTCCGCCCCCATATTTACTTGACAAGTACATCAAACCACACGTAGCACGAGCTTGGTAAAACCTCACATCTGCAAATATCGGCGGCCAGCTCAGACCCTTATATGCTTCCACCATCCTGCCCACCCACTTCCGTCCCTACTGTAGACCATTTTCGGATGCCACCCATTCCCCCAAACCCACTGCCTCTTTCTGCACCATATCACTCTCCACACCTCCTGCCGCTGAGAAGGATTTCATGTCCCAAAACCCTTCCCAATTCCCAAACCCTTCCAACTGCACACCAGCCTCCCAGAGATATTCCCTAACCCATACTGAACCTCATACTCTACCTTCTGCCGTAGATTCAAACCTACTTCACCCACTATTCACTCCCCTACCCCTAGTGGTGAATACAATTCGACCTATTCCGAAAACGCGCCTAGTCAACTCTACTTCATGTATCCTTACCCCCTAACTATTTCCCCCTAGTGCCGAGCCCCACCGTAAACGAGGTTAGCAAATTCCTACTTAATATGGTGTGCTCGCCTATGGAATAAATCAGTGATGCTGTTTAACGCTCGCTCACTGCTGCCCAAAGTCCATTCTGTCCGTGCCATTATCGCCGTTGCACAACCAAGTCTAATTTGTGTGACTGAAGCATGGCTCCCAGTTGAAACTCCAGACACGGCTGTTCAATCCTTGGTTATACTATCCACCGCTCTGACGGGAGGAACTCAGGGGATGGGGACTGTGCCAGCTATTCCGAATCGGAACTTTGTGCAACTCCCATTGATGATTCCAGCCTAGAAGGGATTCCATTCTATGGGACTCCATAAAACAGACCAAACGACCTGTACTAGTAGGTTGTACCTATCTACCACCGCCCCCCTCCCCGCTTCCATAGCTGACTTGTCCCGCATTATCTCCACTGCACCTGCCCTTCCTCATTCGTCTTGATTCGTGCTGGGTGACCTCAACCTATCGGATATTTCGTGGTCTCCCATTTTGGGCCCTACCCGTTAAGCTTTGCTGCTTGCCCAACTTAGCGTAGAGGGTTGGTCCCCGATTGTACGCAGCCCCACTCGTGGCCAACATACCTTAGACCTAATGTTCTCAAATGAGGGTCATCTGGCTACGGCCGCAGTCGGTCCATGCTTCCTAGGTAGCAATCACTGCGTCGTTTCGTGCAACGCAGTCAGGTATGGCGACGCTGTTTCTCCGAGTCGTTCTCTCTTTCGCCTCCTGACTCCGGATATTTTGCTGGCTTTTTCATCCTTGCTGGCATCCCGGGACTGGAACGACTTCCTTCTCTCCAGAAACACAATACGCATTTGTGATATCTTCTACCAAAACCTATTTATCTCTCTCTACCTTGCTTCTCCCATTAAGAGTTTTCACCCTTACGCCAGAACCCTTGTCTTAAATATTTTTACTCACTCAGTCAACTCCGGAATCATCTCCTCCCAGTGGAAACAATCTGTTGTTCGCCCTCATTTCAAATCCGGATCCAGGCGTACCACTTCCGATTACAGAGGGATCCATCCTGTCCTTCTTTTAATGCGAACCCTTGAATGTCCTGTCAAAGGCCCGTTAATAAGGTTCCTCCTAGCTGCAAATGCCATAGATGGCCGACAGTACGGACTCCTATCTCAGAGATCTGTCAGTGGCTGCCAGCTTTACTTCTTTGAGGCTGTCACAGCAGCCTAGGATGCCGTACACCCTATTGTTACAGTCTATTTGGATATCAAGAAAGCTTTTGACCGGGTCCCTCATGCATCCCTGCTGAAGAAACTCAATTATGCTGGCATCACTGGATCCTTGTTTCAGTGGTTCACTTATTATCTGTCTGATAGGTCACAGATAACACAAACGGTCATCCGCACTACCGACCACCGGTGGAGTCATTCTAGGGGGCGCGCTAGGCCCCATCTTTTTCCTACTGTATATCAACGGCGTCTTCGACGCAGTATCCCATGGTAAACCCTTCCTTTTTGCGGACGGTATAAAAATCACTTGCACATTTCCTCCCTCTGCCAAAACCCTTGCCTTTCGCCAGATCCAGCAAGACTTAGACTCTGACTCGCTGGTCAAGTGTCTATAGCCTAAGCTTCTCTTCTTCCAAGTCCCATATCACTTCCTGCCGCTGCTCCGTCCCAGCTGATGCGTTCAAAATTAATGGGAACCCTGTCACTCATTCCACAGAGATCAAAAACCTTGGTCTCAGATACTCTTGCCTTCAGCTTTTCTCAACAAGTCCAGTCCCAGGTTGCCCGGGCACTTAAGCTCTGCTTTCTAATATTACGCTCCTTTCATCTTCAAGACTCAAAGTTCGCAATATGCGTGCAACCAATTGTGAAATTCTGTCCTGCCTTCTCCACCCTTTATACCCAAAGTTGTAGGCTGACACTCGAGATCGTCCAACGTTCATTCACTAAACAGTTATTCCCACAGTCGAGCCCCCTCTCCTACCGCTCAAGCTGTATAACTTGGGCCTTGAGCCACTACGGCTCAGAAGCTTACTGCTATATCTAACTCTCCTACACCGTTTGTTATAGCAAAATGCTTTTATAGCATAGGCGAGGCCAAGCGTAAAGTCTTATACACGTTATAAATTCCGTAAATCCGGCAACCTCTTAGTGTGCCCTCCAGCGCGTACAAACCTACGCCACAACTTTGTCCTGGTTTGCTACACTCGCACCTGGAACAGTCTCCCCGATCGGTTTCGAAATATTACACACAAACATAGGTTTTCGCAGTCTGTAGATAATTTCCTTACGTGTAAATCTGCAGCCGCCCTACTTAATAACCAAATATCCCCTGATCTCTTTTATGAACGGGATCCAAACCACCTCTGAGTTTGACCAAGGTATAGTTAGTGGACGACAAAAGTACTTAAAACTCCTTACTATACCTTGCCACCTCTTGCCTAAAGCAACAATCATCTTTAGTGCCTGCTTCACCAGAGTATGATCTATTACTGGCCTGGCCTTCCCCGACTGGATAAAATATCTGGTAGCTGGAGTTATTTATTAATGCACCAGCCACAATCATGACTGCTTGGCGGCATGCCACCATGCAGATCTGGTAGCATGCACAAGGGATGAAAACCTCGTCTGGTGGTCGGCACGTCATGCAGGGAGGGTCTCCCTGTTGCGTTGCACCATGGTGCGTTCGTGTACCCGACACCCTTCCGGCAGCTCGCATATCGCCGGTGGTTCTGAGCATGGCCTTTAACTCAGGAAATCCACAAAAGAGCACTGCTGTTTTCTGCTTGTTCCGGCTGGGTTCAACTCGTCCCGGTTGTATGATATAACTGGCAAAGAGTAAACTACAGACGATGAAAAATGAAAAAACTGGACCTTCGTCTGTTAAAAAAAGAAATTTGTAAAAACAAACAGATGGGATAGCCTGAAGACTCTGTGATGCCCATGGTTGATATCGGAATGTGGAGCTGCAGCTGCCGTCGTTATAGTTGAGGTTGTACCACAATAAAGCCCACTTCGTCAACCAAACAAAACACGCGCGCCTACCTTCCGCTCCCAGGGGTGCATACACACAAAGATGCCGCGCCTTGGACGCGCAATGCTTTTAACTACAACCCCTTGTGGATGGAATAAAACTTTTTCGGCCAAAGCGTTGCATTTTTACTCATTTGTGCTCAGACAAAAGATCACACTAATCTGCCTTCATTTTTACGCAGTTTGTTTTAATTGATCTCTGTTCAAAATTTTTGATGCACATTCGACTTTGAACTCGCTGTTCTATGGCTTCGGAAGTGGCTTCACACGCGTTTGTTGAGGAATTTGGGACTGTACCTTTTTCATCTATCACGGCATTTGAGAAGGCCTTAAATCAATATATGAAGGATAATTATGTGGTATTTGTGCGTTCCTCCAGTAATCAAAGCATCAACGCTGTTCTGCGTTACAAATGGGTTTACTACAAATGCAGCAGGCGACCTCCAAGACCGACGGAAAGTCGGGGAATCCGAAGATCATAGTAAGCTGAGCCTGTTTTTTAATAAAAAAGCAGTACGCGAAGCACCGGCTGTCCAGTGCAGTTTTGCCTACCGAGGCAGAGAAACCGCCTGGCAATCACCTCTTATCTTCTTGAAAACAACCATAATTTGTCAAAGTTTTTGTGCGCTCGGCTTCCGATTAATCGAAGGCTAACCTGAGACGAGTCGGGCACCTGCAGGACCCTTCTGAAATATGGAACGCCGTCGTGTGAGGCGCGCTCGTTTGTGGCCGCTGAATTCGGCAAGATCCTTACTACTCAGGATATATACAACTATCGCCGGGAGTGCCGACCGGCTATGTTGTGTAGGTGTCGCATAGTTGCGTTTTATCTTGACAGATGATATGCCTTCGGTCCTGGCAAAACTTCGGAAGACCGGACGCGTGCTGGTGCGGCAGTCGGAGGAGGGTCATTATAGCCACATATGGTTTCCCTGACGGCAGCAGATAGCGTTGTTCCGACGCTTTCCAGATGTAGTTAATGTAGACGGAACGCACGCAACAAACCGTTTTGGGTAAGTTTTTTAAAGCAACTAATAGTCGGCCTTAGATACAAGCTGCATACTTTCCTGATAACGGACGGCTCATTGCTCAGGGGAATATCCTGCTGCGTCAAGGCTCAAAGTCTGCGACCGACGGCCTGCCGTCGGTGGTAGAGGATAATGTACCTCAACCCAGATGGCGGTCTAGGGACACCGACTTGGGCTTTTGTGTGCCCTGTGACCAGCCGATTACTATCAGTGACCGCTGGTGTGCAACGGATCGCGTATCATTTCACGTCGATTGTTGTGATGGCGGACCTTGCCCGCTGTGCTGTGATGCCCATCAGGCTTGTCCCAAAGGTGAGTTCACAGAATAATTATTTACTTTCCGCTCTTAGCCCCCGGCTCGTTTAGAAAACGCAAAGGTGTGCCAGCAACCCGGTCCGCAAAGAGGCCGTCTTATGATGTTGATATGGACTGAAGCACAGAAACTCAGCACAGTGTGTTCCAAAAGTCTGTGCGTCCGTGTGCCGCTAAGGTGATCCCATTTTAGGGTATGTATTCCTCCCAGTTTTTCAGCCGCCTGCCTAACGGTGATAGTTCGATAACGAAACGTATATCTTCCACTCATTTCAGGACATCAATGACCAAATGAACACTCCGCACGACGAAGCCTATGAGCCTCCCGGCAGGACATATGTACTCGTCAAATGACCAATACAACTAAACTTTTTATGTCGCCTACTTTGGACCGTTTCCTCGGTAGAGATGGACGGGTGAGCTCCGGCCAGCTGATTAGACATTGTGTGCGTCAGCTAGGTTCGTTCAGCTGTCCGCTATGATCGACCTAGGTTCCATGCGGCTAAGTGATCAAAGTCATGGTCTTCCTGGCATACTTCGCAAGCTATAATAGAACACTGCCGTTTAGGAACAAACTCGAACGATTTCTCGCCAATAATGATCGCGGCTTACGCAAGTTACACTGGTTGCAGGAATTACCGAGCAAAAATTAAGCAATGACATCTCCGCATATTTTGCGTCCACAAGGGGCATATAGATTCTGTTACGTTCAGCGAATTATTTCAGCTGTAAAACTATCTTAAAAAACTGTCCACTGTAAGTGAATCATCTTTTCCTGCAATTCGCGACTTCTTATAACATTGGGTAACGTATTCACAGCCGGTGGTGGTTATTGACCTTGAAAATTCGCACAATTAAACAAGTCACCAATGTAGGTAATTTGCATAATGCATGTAGATGTACGTTATCCATAGACATTCTACACTATGAAGTGGCAACCCTGAAAATGTCGTAGCTTTCGAGAACTCGATTCCATTGTGCGAATACTGGGCGACCACAAAGACATATATATATATATATGAGATTCCTAGCCCTCCGGTACCAGCATGCAAGACTGGTGCCTGAAGGCTCTTTATTTGCCACGCACCGCTTCTTAACTTAAAGCTGATAGCAGTGCTTCCGGGACTGGTGACTATTTCTCTTACACATACTTCCTCTCCTAGATTATGGTACTGTCCAACTCACATAATAAATACCAGATAAACTGGTCCATCATCTCGGAAGTTCACTCCCTTCAGTCCTTATATGTTTGCTTCCCCGACCACACCACCTCTCTGCGTGCTTGCATCGTTTTGCTCCAGATCTGTTGTATTTAATATTATATATTAGCAAACCCCACTCCTGCTTGGTTGCTAGTCTACTAAGTGCAAATCCATCCATATCCTGTCTCATTTAACCACTTGGTGTCACCACCATAATAGCGGTAGACGTCAAGTTTTTCTCTCTCTATTAATGCACATTACCCCGTAGGATGTCTCCTCAAACCCACCTGCCTTTACTAATCTCATCCCATTTCCTCGTCTTCCCAAACTTTGAACTTTGGCAGTACCTGGTTTGGACGACCTGGTTGACTGTTATCCACTGCACCTAGCCTAAGATCTACATCCACACGGATCCCCAACAGGACCAAAAAACCTGCGATCTTATATCGGCTTCGTTTTACCTTTGTTTCCTTGGCCAGCCTGAAAAAATCCCGCTGCCCACAGAATTGCACATCCCAGCCCATTGACCTTAAATATGACGTCCGCTACGGGGCTGTTCAAAAACCGGAATACGTCAGGCCAATGGTGGCACGGCGCTGCCATACTCAGTGTGACAGCACACCCGCAACTATTCCCTTGCTACTGAACCTGAACCATTCGTTCAAATTTAACCATTCTGGTGGACTTTCAGCCTGTGCTCCCCACAAAATCAATAATTTTCTATCGAGTTTGCGTGCCGGCTCATGATTTGCCACTAACTCACACTTCCAAGGAACTTTTATACCTACTCACCCCAACAGCGACACCAGTGAGTCTCTGAACACCATGAATCTGTGATTCCAGTTATCATTTATCCGCACTGCCAACCCCTCCACTTCATCATCCCCATTTACGCTTTTTGTGACTTTGGCCATAAGCACGACAGTCCAAGGCCACGAGTCCTCAGCGGTGGTTTTAGGTCTTAGTTCGAGTTGACCGGCTGTATGACGCCAACTCTGCTGCTTCGCCAGATCTGATCTTATGGTTCCTCGTTTTCCGCAGTTTGCACTTTTCTTGTCATGTGTGAGGCAGGAACTCACTTGTTTTGCTCCCCCTCGTTTTGTTTTTGCCCACCACCCCCAAATCCTAATTATCTGATCTTGCTTGATATTCTCTCCAAAAAGGCAGTAGTGACTGTGCTTTCCTGCCCGTGCCGCTTTAGGGGTGACCACGTCTACGTCGGATAATGCCCACCGCCCATGACGTTGTCTCTTTTCCCAAAATCCCCTGTACCCACAAACCCCACTAGTCATGCTTTTATTCTGACTCTATCATTATGATCATGCCTGACGGTATGCCACCCACAAGTTGGGAATAAACATTATTATTAGTAGTAGTAGTATGCGCAAGCACACTGGTAAGTTCATTCAAAAATCCTATCAAACAAAGCAGTCAAATATTTACCATGTGTCCAGTTTGCGCCCCGGACGATTCTCGGTAGGTGCGGACTGGTTGCATGAATACGGGGACTGAGTGCCTACACCTTCACACCTTGGTGCGGAATCTATGTATTATTTCCGCGCCTGGTTGAGGAATGGTATTAGAACCTTGCTTGATTTCCACAGCATGTGCGCACCCAGGTGAAGTATTGAAGCAACCGGGTGCGGAATTTCCGAACCCGGATGCAGATATGCGGTGGATATTTTCTGCATCGGTGCGAACAGGAGACCCACTGAGGCAGTCACACCGTGTACACTAACATTTGAAACCTCACGAAGACGATGAATAAGGAGACCGTATGCCGCGGAACAAACTTGTAATAGTGTCTCGTACTGAGAGCTGGCGATTTCTCGACACATTTTAATTTGCCGTAATACGGCGGAAGCCCGCAATGGCAGAGGACCTATTATTTTGGCCAGAGGTAAAAGGTCTGCTGTATGCCGTAAAATGACCAACGAAAATAGCCACGGCGACAGCTCAGGGTGTCATCAGAAACGGAAAAGGAACATTCAGTGTTTTTTGCAGAGTGTAGAGGTCCCCCGAACGTCTCCTTGATGATTTAGAGCGATTCGCAATTTCGAGGTGGGGGAAACTGACGCATCATTGACTGACTCATGATAGGATTTATCACGAGAAATGTTGGAGACATGTTCCCACCCAGGTTTTAAACTTTCCGTCATCCCCACATCCATGGACCAACTGTCTACGACAGAACTCACAACCGTCAACCAGCACAGTATCACCTGTGACAATCCTGGCCAGAATGACGTAACAATGACGTACTTCTCTAGGTGCGAGTTAATCACACCGCTGATTAGTTGCTCTTGGACGAGCGGTTAAGACTTCAAACTTGTAGCCGAGTTTTCGCTTATTCAAGACTCGCTGGATTTTTATGAGATGTAAACGACTGACTATTCTCAATAAGAATGAAGCAGCTGTACATTAATTCTCGGCTTCTCAGTATAGTTTGGCTTCAATTACAGGATGTAATCTTTACATTAAACACTCTGGCACAAAACCAAGTATATCGTTGACCCATTAGACGCAGGGAATGCACCGATTGATTCCGTATCAAAAGTCAGAGACTGCATGGGCACTGATGAAACGGAACATGCAAAATATATTTTCAGGTATCCTATAAAACTGTTCGAAAGTTGAGAGGCTTTGTTGAAATGCATTTTAGGTGGCCGAACTAATTACTCCTGTTCATCGGATGTCTTCTATCCAATGGACAGCTTAAATGCCATTTATTGCAGGACTGAAACCGTTTAAACCCGGAGCAATAAGCGCTAATAAGCGCAATAAGCGCTAATTTTGCTGCATTAGAATTATCACTTTTCGTGTTGGCAAAGCAATGCCAAACGGCCACTTTTTAATTGTCCATTACTGTTACGACCAGGATGTGCGACAGTAGGCGTCGAAATTAGGCCATGGCAAACTACTGCAAATAATAATCCTAGGAAAATATTTCTCAATATACTCCTCAGATGCCGCGCTACAACAAATCAACGCTGTTTTGTAGTGGGTGCATCACAAACAGGCTTCCAGCAAGGCGTTCATTTCTGAATTTTCCCACCATTTAGATTTTAGCCAACCAAAAGAGGACGACGCCACGAGAGCCGCGGTCGCCAATGTTCCAGTTGGGTCATTTATCCACATTTGTATTGCACGCTTCAAAGAATGCACTTACAAGCCACGCTGTATCAATTACAACAACGCACCTGGCTGAATATTTCACTTATCCAACAACGCCTCACCCGATTACTCTTTCAAATACACTTCTTTTGTAATCGCAATTTTGTAAGTAGTATCCACCTTACAATGAATATTCCTCACTCTCCGGATTCAGAAGAGGAGCAGAAGGCATGCTGATAGACTTATCCACAAAATTTGGCCTTTTGCATGTGTCGGCCGTCGAAGGGTAAACCGCAAAGCATAAGGCGTTTGTCTTCTAACTTCTACACGCAGACAGGTTCTTGGTGCCTTTGGTGTAAAGAATGCCACTAACCGGGGTGACTGTTCAACAGAACATCATTTGTTCGTAATTCCAGGGCTGTGCAGTAGGGTTGCCGTTTTCTGCCGCAGTCTTACTGCATGGGCAGTTGGTTGGCATCAGCAACGACACCGAGGCATCTTATGGATTACTAGATTTTTCCTCCGAAATTGTTCGTCTTGACAACGACGGTCTTTTGTGGCCGCAAGTCTTGAAACGGTAAATATGTCGGTATTTCCTTGCAGGTTCAAATTTCAAATTTCTCCAGGGATACCGGTAGATATCCTGGATGCCCCTAAACTGAACCGAAGGGCGAAGTGAGTTCCTAAGTTATCACGGGACAAGTCGGTGGCACGGTTAGATGAAGGCCACCCTTAATTTTCCTGGAGGAGCGTCCCTCTGTATAGCCTAATCTTGCTTCAAACAGGCGTCTGGCAAACCAGCTACGGAAAAACAAGTAACGTCTCCTGGTTGGTCAAAACATAGACCAGTTACATTCGAGCCTGCCACTTTATTGCGAAGATGCAGTCACGAAATTGTGGACAGCTTTTTGATTGCCCCGTGAATAAGGCGCTGCTTATTCGGTTTAGTATCCGTTAACGCTTTTCTCTGGATCCAATGGCCTTGGATATACTATGGTGGGCAGGACGGCAGACGGGCGATTACCCCTTAGGTTGTAAAAATAAAACAAGGATGCGCACCCCAAGGGAAGGCGAAAGCAGGTATCTGGAGAAGGAATGGTGGACAGGGGTTATATGCACGACGTTTTGTTCTTAGACGCTTCAACATTCGGACACAACACGTTAAAAAGATTACCGTCACTTGACAACCGGCATCACCTACTTCTCGGTACGGATAACAAGTAGGCCACGCTGGTCACCTGCTCTACATCTGGCCGCAATCTCTCTGGCGCCACTACCCGATGCCGACAGCGAGGCAATATGGCTGTCCAAATTATCCAATTATCCAATTATTCAAATTATCCCTCCACTACAGTGTGCCCTAAAAACGGATCATTTATCCCACTCATATATGAAGTTACTGAGTGGTTGCCTCTGGTTACTGCTTTCAGCAATATCAGAATTGTACACGCTTAGTATCAGACACTGACCTCAGCTCAAGATATAGAGCGGACGGGCGTCACCACAGCATTCTATTTCTCCTAGTTTTTTTTGGATGCCATTCGGCATGAGTAACGCTTCTGAAGACCTTCAAAATAAGTCACAGCTTGAATTTCGTCCATCCCCACTTGGGTGATATCGTGTTCGCCTTTCCCAATTATTAGCATAGTCTGATGTTTCTCTTGTGCTTCCTAGAACTCCCGCAACCTTTTATCACCTTATCAATCACTAATTACAAGCCGTGTGTGATTTCTTGCAAATTCCGCTTTTCCGGTGTTGAGAATTGTCCATGATATTGGCACAGTCAGGTTGTGTTTTGATGATGAAGTGGTTAGTGCTGTCTGTTTGACAGCTCACTATTCGCCGAATGGAATCAATTTCTCGAAACCGACGGCATTTTCGAGGTTGCTATTTCATAGCCAAGAATGGTCTAATGGTTTGTCCTGCAAATCTTTCGTATGGTTGTTTTGAAGTTCAAGTGAACAAGTTATCATGGTCATCAGTTATGTCGAATTGGAAAAAAGATGTACAATTGTGATACGATATCGCAACTTGAGGTATAACGTGACTACTTCAAAATGAGCGAAACTGTCAGAAATTTCTGCAGCTGTAGTAATTTATGGAACTTGTTGGAGCTTTCATTGTACATGTGGACACAGAATATGACGGAGTCTCACTCCTGTAACTAGATTTGGCCTGTTATCTAACGGTCGACCAGACGGAAGACGAATCATGCGTTTTGGACTCTGTGAATAGCTGTTCCGACTAATCAGCGCTTTAGAAACATTCACTTTATTAGGAAAGCTCCCACTAGATATGAAGAACGTAAGGCTGAAGATGAAAATTACCTCCAGCAGCAGGTCGAGTTTTTCGGGTAACTGCTTGATATAAGCGTGAAAGGATAGAGGCCTACAATGCCTGCTGAACTAGATACATGGCACCTACGTCGATCATAGCGTAGAGTTAAATGAACCTAGCAGACGCACACGACTTGCATGCAGCTAGAGATTCACCACTCCTAAACAACAGACCGACACGCGCCTATTCTTCGGAAAACGTTGAATGGTGAAATAGTACGAGAATAAACAGTTGGGTTTTGTCGCTCGTTGGTTCTGATCAGGACACGTTCAGCTGGAAAGCTACGGCTGCACTGGAGCACAGCGTTCATTGGGCTATTGACGTCCTAAAATGAGAAGATGACATAAGTTAGGTTATCGAACTATCAGTGCTGCAACATTGTATACCTTTAAAATTGCCTCCCATCTTGAATGACTGCCTTCCCGGGTATCGATTCAAATGAACCACCCCTTTTATTGTTGGTACAATTGAACTCTATTTCAGTTTAGCAAAGGAATTTGTATCTTCCATTTTCCTTGCTGCGCAAATCGTTTTTACAGCTTCTGTTATACTGTTTTTGTACCAAAATTTTGGACAGCCATAAAACTGTTTTGCTGCATCAATTTGCGACCCGGTTTCGATCGCGCGTTTACTGTTGATCAATATTGGCTTTGCTTGCTTCTTGGAGTAACTCACCATTTGTCGAAAACCGTTGAGGTTTGTAGTTTTGTATCCATGTAACTATATTTTTGAGACAAAACTTGCCAGTTGTCTACCAATCGAATTCTTCAATCTTCATCTCCATTTTTGCATTCGGCGACCCTAGCCATTTACTCGACCGCCCAAGGTCGCTCATGCTCTGCAACGGTTTTCAGTTTTAGTTCAAGTCAGTAGGCCTCATCTTTGAACAAGTCGTACTTCACGCTCAATATCCTCGTTTTTTTCGGTTCCCACAACCGTGGTGAATTTTCACATAATAAGCATGCACGTTGTGTTGTTCCCTGCCGCTTTCAGGTTGTAACGGCCCGATCATACCTCAATCGGCATGCTCCCTACAAGTTATTATTATTATTAATAATGCCCACTGTTCATGTCACTGCCTATTTTCCAAGCAATCCCCTGTACCCACAAACCCCGCCACTCATTTTTTATTCTGCTGTAACAGTATGATCATGCCTGACGGCATGCCACCCACCAGTTGGGAATAAACATTATTATTATTACTTTTATTTGTGTAGCATAGCACACTTGCGTAACCATTCGTTCGGAGTTTCGCCGTTTTGGTTGCTAACTTTGGAGCTCGTTGCTCAAACAATCGAAACGGTCGTTACAGTACTCAACGGTTTTCTACAAACGTGGTTTTCTGGAAGCCCATCAACAGGTCAATGTCGGTCAATTCAAAACTGGGCGAAGAAGTTGAAAAAAAATCAGGCAATTCGAACACAGTTCGTTTTCAGCGATGAGCTCTTGGGCTCGTATAGCATCTAGGATAAGTTTGGGGGATTCGGGGTCCAAAGCTGCTCTATTGTTAGCACAGCTTAAAGAGAGAACTTAAGCGGGAACTTAAGCTGGAATCAGAGGCCATGAAAACTAATCATAAAAACACCTCCGGAAGGCTAAAGTCGAGGTGGAGTTGGCGAAGCTTGAAGCATTTTCTACTGGAGGCAAAGACGAGTTAGCGCATAGCAACCGGTCAGGTTTATCAGAGTCCTCACAGGAGCGCAGCAGAAGCTATGTTGAAGATTGTAGAAAGATTGCATCGCCAATGAATTCTGAAAACCACCATGGTTTCGGGTTAGCCGAACGACAGACTAATGGGTTAGGTAACTTTGGTCATCTGGAATCTATTATAGAGGGCCTTGAGTTACCAAAAATCGGCCTAATGCAGTTTGATGGTCACCCTAGGAGCTACTGGAGGTTTATGCGTCAGTTCGAGATTTATGTCGAAAGCAAGACCGAAGACGATGGAAAAAGGCTCGTACAATTAATAAACGCATGCTCCGGTGCAGCCAGGGAGGCTATCGAATATTGCCTCATGATTCAGCCTAGAGAAGGATACGAGCGAGCCCGCCAAATTCTGCATGAGTCTTTCGGAGGGCCTCATGTGGTGGCCAGAGCCCTGATCGATGATCTCATAAAATGTTTTCGTTTTACATCGTGCAAGGCGAGAGATCTGACTCAGTTGGCCTGCAAGATGCAAAATTGCGAAATAGGCCTGACTCAGATGAACTACAGCGCAGAGTTAAGTTCTCTGGAGAATGTGGATAGGTTGGTGAGGCGCTTGTTCTATACGTTACAACAGAAATGGGCGGAATTCGCTTACCAAGCCACCCATGATCAGGGGGAGCCGACCTTTGCTGACCTCACACGGTTCATCACTCAAAGGGCAAGAGACTTAAGCAGTCGTTACGGTATTCTGGCAGAATCCGTTGCGCAAAGGAACCCAGGTGTGCGTAGCCAATCTGTTCCGGATGCAGGCAAGAGCAGAACCACCTGGAGTCATGCAATAGTTCGCGCACAGCAAGCCCCACTAGTGAGTGAGATGAGTTGTAATGTTTGTGGTAGTGAACACCGTATCATTAACTGCGAACGCTTTCTGTCTTTCGACCCAGTAAAACGATGGTCCACCTTAAGGTCTCTTGATGCTTGTTTCCGGCATCCCGAAGGGGCCCACAAAGCAAAGGATTGCCAATCACAATATAGATGTGTGGTAGATGGATATCGAGCTAAGCATCACGTTCTGCTGTATCCGGGACCACCGAATAATGAACCAGAGGAAGTTCCTGTTTTCAAAAGCTATGCGATGACCGATAGCAAGACGACTGTTTCCTTGGGATTGTTTCCAGTTCGTCCAAAGGGACCTTCGGCAGAATTGGTGACGTATGCCTTCTTAGACAGCGGGTCTGTTACTACAATTGTATGCAGTAACTTGTTGCACCGACTCGGTGTAAAGAATCATCGAACGCCACGTAAAATACAGAAAATCAGTGGATCCTGTTTAGCTCTGGGAGAATCAGGAAGTTTCGAGGCGCGTTCGCTCCACAATGACGAAATTATTATCGTGAGAGGTGCTTCAGTAGTATCCAAAATTCTCCCATCAATGGTCGTAGACTCACGTTTGGAAATTGCAAGTCGTTGGCCTCACTCAAAAAAGTTGTTCTTTGACGATGTTTCGTCTAAATCTGTTGGTATATTGATTGGCTGTGATGGTCCCGAAGCTCATTGGGTACTAGGTCAGCGATTGGTAGGTCGAAAAGAACCGTTTGCTGTGAAAACACCGCTGGGTTGGACTATACTTGGGCCACAGGGTCCAGGTAGCCGAGGAAGAGTCGCCGCTAGCTGCCTGTCGTCAGTGGAACCATCTGTGGAGGGTCAACTTCGTGCCTCATAAAACGCCAATTTTGCAGAAATTGATTCGCTCCAGAAAACCGCATCGGTTGAGGACAGTCGTGCAGTGAAACTGGTGAGCTCACGGATGGAACATGTTAGAGGAAATTTTGTTGTACCGCTCCCGTGGAAAGCAGGGCGATCCACTGGTTTTTCGAACTTTTTGGCAGTCTTATCATGACTGCACTCATTGCGAAAACGTTTTTGCGTACCCCAAAATACTTCGAAACATATGCAGCAGTTATGTCGCGGAATCTGGAGAAGAACTATGCGGTGCCAGTCCCCCTGAGCTGATGACATTACAATCAGCCGCAGAATGGTTCCTGCATCACCATGCAGTATCGAACCCCAGAAAGCCTGGGAAAATGCGGACTGCGTTTGACTGTGCAGCCAAGATCCACAGAAGATCGCTGCACGAAATGCTCCTCCAGGGACCGGATACACCTGCTGATCTGGTAGGTGTTCTTTTGAAATTTTGAAGAGACCGGGTTGCAGTGTCAGCAGATGTTGAAGAAATGTCCGTCGCTTACGCAAAGAGTTTTGCGAAGAGAATAACCGAGCTGCTGTCAAAAGGGTGAGCAATGTTCTCGATGTACTGCAAGGTCTTCCACCATCTGAAGGAATAAAGGCGGTAGTGGAAAGGTTTCCGAAAGCGATGAATACACAGCGGTCTTGGGCCTTGAATGGTATCTACCCCGCGACACCCATTGCTTTCGGTTTCTTACTCCCGAGAAACCACTAACACGAAGAGGAATTCTGGCATCTGTTTGTTTGCTTTTTGGTCCACTAAGAATGGTAGCCCCTGTATGCTTACCCGCGAAGCAGCTGCTACAAGAGCTATGTAAGGCCGGCCTTGGTTGGGAAGCTCCTATCAATTCGATGGCATTCGTGGTTAAACATGGTCAAGTCAATTGAAGTCGTGCGGCAAATCATTTTTGTGTTCATCCAAGAACAAGCGTTATCTGACGATTGTCTGTCAGCCTTTTTCGTCGAGGTAGAACGTATTCTAAACGATCGACCTTTGACATATGTAAGTTCAAATTGCCGTGGCGTATTGGTTTTCACACAGAATCAGCTCTTGCTACACGAGGCAAACGGAGGTATCCTGTCTCATTGCAGTTTGAAAGAGCGGCTCACACGACGTTGAACTCAGGTGCATTACTTGTCGAGTGTCTTCTGGAACAGGTGGATGAAAGAATACACTCCAACGCTTCAGCTTCTCCATAAGTGGCTATGTCGGATGCAGACGGCCTTGTCAGCACGGTATCCCTTCGCACAAGCTCCGGTGTCATCCAGCGCGATGTTAGGAGCCTAGTTTTGTTGAAAGGGGAAGACTTAATTTAATGAGGGGCACGTGGGTTCAAGACTGTTTTCCATGTATCCTGATGGATTTGTTTAGAACAACCGGTTTTTATCTCAGCGTGATATTGTGGGTAGGCGCATGTTCCGATGAAACCAGCCTTTGTGGAAGGAGCGGATCCGGACCATTCAGGTCAGTGGCTAAATTTGCATGCTCGTAGGCTAGAGCTCCCCTGATGACTCACCTGTTCGCCTGCTGACCGTCAGAGGAATTTTGGCTGGCGGTGTTGCAACTATGTATACCTTTAAAATTGCCTCCCATCTTGAATGACTGCCTTCCCGGATATCAATTCAAATGAACCGCCCCTTTTTGTTGTTGGTATAATTGGACTCTATTCCAGTTTAGCAAAGGACTTTGTATCTTCCGTTTTCCTTGCTACGCAAATCGTTTTTACCGCTTCTGTTATACTATTTTTGTACCAAAACTTTGGACAGCCATAAATCTGTTTTGCTGCATCAGTTTGCGACCCAGTTTCGATCGCGCGTTGGCTGTTGAACCATATCGGCTTTGCTTGCCCTTTGGAGTACCTCACCGTTTGTCGAAGACCGTTGAGGTTTGTTATTTTGTATAAATGTAACTACTTTTATTTGTGTAGCGCAGCACACTTGCGTAACCATTCGTTCGGAGTTTTGCCGGTTTGGTCGCCAACTTTGGTGCTCGTTGCTCAAAAAATCAAATCAGTATGGAGCAGGCGACTGACAAATTGAGAGCATTACTTACTCTCTAAAATTAGAGCTCCAGCGGCAACAATCCCGTAGAGGCTTGCATAAACAATGCCTTCTTCAGCGGCTGCTTGGTACTGCGTCATATCCTGCAGCACCGTACCTACTGACAATTAGTCTTCAGGAAATGCAAGACGTACATGAAATACACTGTCTCATTTATTGACCGTTTATTCACTCAGTTAGGCCACGTTGAGTTACGCGCAAAACCCCAAAAGCCAAGTCGTTCAGACAAGGGTTCATCCACAAATGCGGTACCATGAATACAAAAATAAAATAATAAAACTGTGCAAACTTCAAATCGCTGGCGTCTATACACCGCTGACTCTTACGGATCCAATAGTTCAAACCGACTGAAGGAATTGCCACTAAACGATAGCAACACAACGTGTTGATTTAAACAACAGGTTGCGACAACAAGGTAAGGGAGCCGTTTACGTTAAGGTCAAAAAAGAAAGGAGGTGTATGCGCAAAGCCGGAATCACAAAAACGGGGAATCACGCTTTACAAAATAAGAATAAAAGAAATTATTCAACAACATTGACGGACGAACAGGCTTAAACCAATATACCTTGTGTAATCCACACAATATCATCTTCCTCTTTCTCGTCTACGCGACGCTCTACATCGTCAGTATAAGTGTAAAGGCGTACACCACAAATGGGGAAAGCGAGTTGTCTGTGGTCTTGTCGAAGCTCCGCCTCGCGTCTAATGGAAGGTGAAGTTTATTACGGATCTTTCGGAACCGCTTTGCAGTATTTGTTTACAACAGTGTAATAGTCAATAAATATCCATGAAAATACAAAGGGAAGCGTGAGAATGCTCAGTTTCTAAAAACGATGTGCATATGAAATGCTTGCTTCCACGTCCAATAGCTTGTAATACCTCAGTTGGTGTTTGCTAATAAACTAATTCTCGGCGGAGGGTTTTTCTCCTTTCACTGGCATTGTGCTATTTACTCACGTTTGTTGATTAGCTCCTTCTTGGAGCAAAGTATATGCAGACGCACACAGACTTTCGGGGCACACTGTGCTGGGAATCTATGCTTCTGTCTACGCCAACGTCATAGGATGCCTACTTTGTGGACCGCTCATCAAGTAGACTTGTTCGCTTTCTGAAAGGGCCAGGAGCTAGATACCAAAAATCACTTATTGACCTGCGGGCTCACCTTTACGGCAAGTGTGAAGAACGTCACCGCACATCAGGCAAGTTTTTGTATCACAGCAGTCGACGTAATATGATACGCGATCCGTTGCACACCGGCGGGCGCTGCCACAAGACGGCCGGGCACGAAGCACACAAAAACTTAAGTCTGTGTCCGTAGGCCGCCATCTCGGTTGAGGTGCAGTATCCCCAACTACCGATGGCGGGTCTTCAGTTATGGACGTCGAACTCTGGCGAGGCAGGATTTGCCCCTAATCAACCAACCATTCAGTGACGGATGTGGTCCTCCTGGGTCCTGATCCCTGAAGTTTATCTACCACTCGGTTACGCTGTTCACGCAGGCCGACGAAAGGTGACGGCGGTGGCTCGGAAAACATTGTAAAGAGCTCACCTTTTCCCGGTAGGACGTAATCCGTCAGCCACCGTTAACGAATGTGGAAGCAACCTAAGAAGACATCTATAAATAATATTTTTTACAACTTGGAGCCGACTGGTCTCTAAATACGGAGAACAAATGGATACAAGTGAGCCACATCGCCTGCTTGAAGGGACAAGTTTATTTACCAGCACAGGTCTCAACCGTCAGGAAGCACCCGGGCGTTTGCACCAGGAACTATGATGAGTTAGTGTAGGTTGACCCCACCTTGTTAGTTCCAACACGGTAATACTGCAGCCGTGAGGGTCGTTGTCCCAAGTTCCCCAGAATCAGAGGACATGCATACACAGTCATTCGAAAGACAACATTCGCAATGCAGCCGTTACACTCAGGGATTTCCTTTCCGTGGGAGTGGTATGAAGTATGCATCTCATATTCTCACAGGACCCTCTCGGCGTGCCGGGACACCTTCTTTATGGCATGCTCCGGTGCGAATGAGTGTTGCGCCAGGTTCTCCGGTTGACGGTTTGCGTTCTTCTGACGGTCATTGGTCACATTGACAAAATGAACGACAGCGGATAGTGCGTGCACGGCCCATTTTTGAGTGGTGTTCAACCAGTGGGCCGTAAGGTAAGAGACACATAGTGAGTCGTGCGGCACAGTATTTGCAGATCTTGTCAGAATCCGTGTGCTAGCATTATGCTAAACACACAACCTGTATGTCATTCTCCAGGCAAGCCATACGGTGGAATATGTATCGGCTGTTCGCAGAGTGTCTGCGGCCAAAAATACATGGACGTTGTCGTACATACGCCTTTCCCGGTAGCTTTTCGAATATTAAAGTAGGCCAACATGACGTAGCAGCCGAGGACTACTCTCGCTGTCCGCATTCGTGCCACCAGTCTGTCCATCACAAAAGTCTTCACTGGATACCGTTTGCTTATTGATTTCCTAAACAAGCCGAACAGTTTACGTATGGGCGCAAGCTTTTTGCATTCCACGAAGGCATACATAACCGGACGTCCGTTACCCATGCTATCCGTGAGTAAGATGGTGAAGAGCCTGTGTCCACAGGCCAGATATACATTGCTGTAAAACGACTCACCCAGGTCGGTTTGTCAGGTGTGTTTCATTAACATTTACTATATCCGGGAAGCGTCGGAATAGCTCTATTTGTTGCCATCTGATGAAGCATATGTAGCTGTAATGACCTTCCCTCGACTCCAACACAGGCACACGTCCGGACTCGTATAGCTTTGCCACGACCGAAGGCATAGAACCTGACTATCCGTCACTTACCCAACGGAGATGGCCGACACTCAAAGCGGCAGTTGTATATGCCCTGAATGTTAAGGACCTTGCCGAATTCATCGGCTGCACACCACCGCACTTCACATGACGACGTTCCGTACTTCAACAGGGCCCTGCAGGTGCCCAAATCCTCTTCTATTAGCCGTCCATTCACCTGAAGTCGATGGCACGAAAACTTGGAGAACTTATGATTTTGTTTCAGCTAATATCAGGTGACTTTAAGATAGCCCATATGTCTCCTTGGACAAAAATGAAAAGGACAGCCGGTGCTTCGTGTACTGTGTGTAATTAGCAAATGCGCTCAACTTAATAGCTTCTTCGGATCCCTCGAACTTCCGTTGGTATTGCTGGCTAACTACTGCTGCATTTTAGTATGCCCGCTCGTAAAGCAAAACAGCGTTGGTGCTTCAATTGCATGCTGCTCGCACGTATACTATATAGTTATCATCCATGTATTCATTTACCGCCGCGAAGGATGAAAATGAGACAAAGCCAATTTCTCAACGTGGTTATCGGATGCCCATTTCTGGAACCACGGCGCTGCAACTCCGAAACTGAAATGTGCGCCAAATGGTAAGAAGGGAGATGTATATCGCCCTTCATTGCAAAACAAATAAAAACCGTCGTGAGTTTTATCAGAGACAAAAATGATTCTAATGTGTACATAACTGCCAATGCATATTCTACCCTGTATACTTTAGGGATGTCCCAGTGCGTTATACTCGTTTAGCGTGGCAAAAGCAGCAGTGTGGCTCAAAACAATGTTTTGTGACCATATACGCATATACGTACAAAACTGGCGGTTTTTTGCACAAATAAAATGTCCAACAACGTTGCCAAATCTCAAGTAAACCAACTATATCAACAGACGATGCGATTTTCCCTGATAGGTTAGAAGTTTTCGCCAAGTTTCTCGACTCATCCCTCAGGAGCGGGTGAGCAAAAGCTGACCGGCAGTAGGAAATGGAAAAATTACGAAAGGTGATACGCACCTGTTGCGAAATTATCCAACAATAAACTGAATATGAAATGCCAAACCTACATTATTAAAGCCGTGTGAATCAGCGCTTAACTTGTTTGCTCATCGTAAATGCCAGACCCGCACTTCAGCAGGCCACTAATTTTGAGGCATTTACTGTGCGTCATAGCGCAATACGCCGGGCAAAAATTTCCAGTGAGTGTTGTCGCCTTTACATGCAGAAATGGAGACATTGGAAAAACATCGTGGGCGAGGAATCCTTCTTAGAAAACCAGTGGACCGAATAAAATATGGTGCTCGTTAACCCTGTTCCTTGATTTCCCAGGCCAAGTTTGATACAACGGCGGTACCGCAAACAAACGGTTCAAAGGTTATACCAGCTCACCTTTCAGTTGCATCATCGTTCGTCTTGACAATCGGTGAGCCTATATTTCACGTTGAAATCGGGTGAATTTACCAAAATTAACTTACTCGATGTTTGGTTTAAAGCATCCAGTAACTGGGTGCATTGATATCGTGATCACAACAGACCGCTTTGGCTGACCGCTTGGTAGCAAGAGTCGCTAGCGGGAAGTGCCGAAAAACATCAAGTGTTATGTACGTACTCATCTGGTGGAAACAACCTAGGTGTTGATGCTTGCTGTCACAGCAAAAACCGTGATACGGCATTGGGCCTTGTGGTTTGCAGCGACTTCTGGGAGTAGTCGGTAGGCCGTGGGGACCACAATGGCGTTGTCTAATAGCGTGGATCACCACCTATGGCAAGGACCACCACCTCTTAACAGTGATAGCAGCCGGCGCAGACCGGAGGTTGCACACTGGAGTAACAGAGTCTGTTTGTGCACAATTAAATACTCAATACAGAATTTGGCCCTGAGTGTCTGCAACGTTTTCCAACCGGTCAAGTCAGTTGCTTGTGCAATTCTCGTAGATTCCTTGCTCTGGTAACCAGTATTTTGTCAGCCAGTTTTGGTGAATAGGAAACCGATTTGCGCAATGCGTGTTAGCAGAAAACTTACGCTAAAACGATACCAAGGCCAGAAAGTAGACCTTTGAATAATAGGCCCGGTAGTAGTCTTTCGCACTTGAATTTCAGTCTTTGTGATCCAGGAGACTCCGGAGCTATTCTACAACGCGCCTAAGAAGCAAAAGAGATAGCGGACGCATACTTAGTTCCTCAATACCAATATTTCGTTTTCTTATTCCTACTACTGTCGTTACATTTTGCCATTTAAGTTGTTCCACCACGATAATGTCCTACACCTCGCGCATAGTTTACCGTTGTAAGGGAACGAGTGGCCTCTAAATACTAAAAATCCATGTGCGTGTAGTGGTCACGCGGATTTATAGAAGGTGCACTTGCATGTATCAGCCAATGTGTTAAACGTTAAATATTGAGAGCAGTTGGAGGCTTGCAGCAGTAACCTGCGCTTACTTTCAGGAATTCATTCAGCAGTGATTCAAACTGGGCGTGTGCGGAGCACCTGCCATCGCACGTTCATGAAACGTACGCGCATCTTGGTCGAGTGGCGTGCGAAGAAGTAGCACCGCATCTTATCGCCCCCAGGCACATTTTGATGACCAGTATTTGTAACGTCAGTCTACTGATTGTTACCTTCTCAATTAGATGCTCTTCATTTAGTGTCCCTTTAAAAAAGCTGAACGACTCACCCAGAGGCTCGATAGGCTGAAGGTTCAGGCACGTTTAATGGCGTTTTCTGTTAAGAAAGCGGGCACCTGAGGGAAACAAATCAAATTTAAAGGCCGCATTTTTACTTAAAATCACCAGCTGTCCCAAAGAACGTAAAATGGAACTCGACTACTTGATGTGACCGCGTAGGATTTTTCTGCTGCGCCAAATCAACTCAACACACTATCAGCGCCTTATAAAATTGAAGTGTGAAATGGCACCGGTCGGTCGGCAAACGTGCGCGCGCAGTGAATTTTTCCGTCCCATGGACTTTGAAAGCTGAAGAAAAATGCAAAAACACCAGCCACGACCTCTTTGGTTAGCGCTGTTGGGTTGATTGTTGTTGAGGTGCCCGACACAGAACTTTGAGTGACGCGTAGGTTCGTCAATCCCGAATATCAAAAGGAAGAATTGGGTTCGTAATTCTACGGTACTATTTACACAAGGAAATATGTAAGCAAGTGTGTACAACAAACCTCAATTGTTCACGTTCTTGTCGTCAACAAGTGCACAGGTGTGTCACTGACCGGCACAGTGCAGTGTCTAAGTCCGCACGCCAAACAACGGTGAGCCGAATGGTGGCCCAGTAGTGTGGGTTGCGGTCGTCCCTTCCGACGACAGTCTCGGGATTTTCGTTGGCCGCGCGATCACATGGAACCCATGAGAAAACAAGTCAAGGCAGGTTCAGCGAACGGGACATGAACGCGCATGGGTAAGTAGGTCAGCTGCGCACATTCAAACGCAAATACACATGCTACTACACAAGTGTCTGAGGGGACGGCCTCTGCGGCAAAATGAGTGGCGTGTACGGATGTGCAAAACAACTGAAGATCAANGTCCACGAGCTAGGGCACTTGAGAGGTGCCGTCGGTGAAAAATCGGGTTACTTGAGAGGCCAGCCGCGTTAGTTACTTTGCGCGCTGGCCTGCCGACTTCCCTGCTCCTCAGTGATGAGGGGGCAAGTAGGGTGGCACTTTTGAGGGGCGTCACCGAATGTCTGATGAAACAGTCAGGTACTCCAAAATGCTGCACTGGAACTGAGCGGGGCCAGCGAGATAAGAGCCGTTGAAGCTGCTGTGCTTCCATGCCGTCGGCAATAAGTGATTGCAGCGTTGAAATTATTTGATGATAACTCTTCAACTCGTCTGAGATTTTGGTAAAATAAGGATGGACTAAGCATCCGTCGCTTGTGCCTTGTGCCTAAAAGCACCCAGGGGATAGTGCTTTGAATACCGATTCGGCAAATTTACCATGGCGGGACAGAACTCTGAAGAAAAGTGTGAAATCATGCGGGCCCCAAGGCTGGCGTTCAAGAGGGGCGCGGAAACGTAACCTTAAAGGGAAGTAACAATGCTTGGACTCACCAGTGTTGTACTATGCCGGCACCATCGGTGCAAGTTTTGTTGCTCCCTGAGCACATCAGGTAAACTAGTAAGTCACCCAAAACTTTAGTGGCTGGAGATAAGTCTACAGAATGTAGCAGATGTTACAGAAAGGACGCGGTTTAGGGCCAACTATATGTTTGGCGGAAGGATATGGAGCGTGCCAGGAAGATAGTTACTATTTTCTCACATAACATTTAAATTTAATTCTCCCAAGCTGGGCACGTTAGCAAAAAACACCAAAGCAGGTAACAAACTATCACAGTATGTCGCAGTTCAGGTGTGTGTAACATTCCGGAAATTCGGACGCCTTCTGGAGGCGGCATTGGCAACCGCCTTCCAGCGAAAATTCGAAAGTGATTGGCTGATGGGTCCACATTTTCGATCGTACAGAGGTCCAAACCATGATGGATTGACACAAGGTCCATTCGTCTGACCAATCACGTGCGAGGTAAACTTGTTGGCCTTCGCGGCACCTCATTAGAAGGCGGTGACAGTTCCGCCTAACATACGAATATTTAAAGGCCATATCACACTCGGAGTTAGCATTAAAACGAAAGCGGGTATGGACAAAATCAATCAGGATGGACAAAATAGATGTGTCCTACAATACTGTATAGGCCATTTTAAAGTCCATCCCATCCCAGTCGTAAGGCCGCGTCTCCAGAACCTACGTAGAAGCTGCTGCACGTGGGATAGCGGACCTTTGGAAGTGGTGCCACCACATCCTGCTGGTTTTCCAATAAACTACCGGGTCTCATACAAAATGCCAAAGTGAGCCAAGAGGTCACACCAAAATGTGACAGGCCGTACATGCTCCCCCATAATAGGTTCCAAGACTCACTGGGTCTCTCTGGATCAATGCGAACCTTATAACACTCACCGACAGTCGTGCAATCTCGCTACTCCGCAGGTCAAATGTGCAAGATCAAGCAACCGCCAAGTACGACGGCCGTCCGGAATGGGCAGGTGAAGGTGACCCAAATCCGCTGGACTACCGAACAACTTTGCTGTTCCTTCCAACAACCTTTAATCT
>SJOL01006980.1:190874-222190 GCA_004794785.1 Opisthorchis felineus | reverse complement strand
TGCCATTCAAAATAACGCGAAACCCTTTGGAACTGTTGCACTCGCTTGTTAGCAAGAAAGCTGTTGTGTTCTTGCTGGCGAGTCTTCTTCTGACAACAAGGCTCTGGAGTGGTAGACAGCAGTTAGATATAACGGTGTTACATCTGCACAATGTAGGGTTTTGTTCGGTACCCTTCCCCTAGCCTCCGACTCGGGAGTCAGAGGCAGGGCTGTGGGAGTTTCCTTGGTGGGTCCATCCCGGAACCGATGATTCAACAGTCTGGCCTACTTGACTGCAGGGGGCTGACCTGCCCCTAGGGTGCAGGGAGTGAGGTTTAACTGTATGACTCCTATTGCCCTTGCGCACATCAGACACCTTCCGAGCAGCACCAGATCCCCTAATAACAAAGGTATTTCTGCCGTACTTGGTACAGAGCCGGTATACTAGATAGTCGTTCAGCTGTAACACCCTTTCGGTGCCTAGCTACCATTCCACCCGAAGGAAGCACAAGGGCTTGGCTACTGTCAGGTTGCCTAAGACAGGAGAGGTCGAGATGCCCAGGTAGAATTCGAACCACGAACCTTCTGGTTAGTAAATTCCCTCTCTACCCACCGAGATTTCTCGCCCCGGTGGTCATAATCAACCATTGGACGATCAGTGTGCGGATTTTGAGGTCAATTTTTTTAACCCGCTGTTCCTCGGGAGAAGGTAGCATTGCTACTCCCATAAATCTGGACATGTTGGACACATGAAGGAAACACCCTACTCCCTTCGCACTCCTATCGCAGAGGACAGTATGGCTTCACCTCCAGGCCGCCGCGAAATACGTTTTCTCGCAGTACGGTGACTGGCCGTTCTCCGTCGGGGTGCTTTGTCTTGGCCTTCGTCGCATGAGTGGACCTTAAGGAAGTGAGTTTCAACCAATGTAGCCCTCAGGATCATTGTAGTACCGAAGCCAGACCATCACAAGGTGACAGCTTTATGTCGGGTAACAGTTTTAGGTTGGGCTTCAGATCGGTAACTTAAAGCAATAACAACTCCGGAAAAACCGACTACGGCGGCTTCTGGATCACCAAAGGTGTGCAGTCAGAATCGAGGGGAGGTCAGCCCAACAACCAAACTTGGATCTTGAATCCTTTTTTCAGACAGGCAGCACACGTCAATAGAAAGCGAGTTCAGTGTACATGCAAGAGCCCTCTATTGTCCGGCTTGTTATAGGATGCCAGTTGAACTGAGCTTAGGGGTTTGAAAAGTGATTTCGAAGTGTCCACGGCCTTAGTAGCCGAGTTAACCGTTAACATATAAAAGATATGTTTACCATAACTGCTCGTCTTGATGGATTCCCTCAAAAGTGGCACAAACTTCGTTACCGAACATGTCAGACACGACCAGACTACTTTCTTGAAGGCAGAAGAAATACAGCACCTGTAGAACAAATCAAATGACGGTGGAACTGATTTGCCAATTGGAAGGGTTCGAGTCGAAAGCCACCAGAGGTCTCTGCGGCACTTGTTATGGTTGAAACCCCGGGTAGCACAGCACTGACAACATTACTGATAAATCAGACGAGATGGGACTACTGTTCGGAGAACAAATATCTTTTTTAGCCTTTTTAGCCTACGGAAACTCAGTTCCGTTCTACTACAATAACTATCTAGACATCCCCAGGGTGTCGCCCGAACAAACGATATGACCAAAAAGCCCAGAGCGACAGTCCCAAAGGCGATTTCCCGCAGCAACGGGACAACCGGCTACGCTATCACCAACCAGATAACCTTTCGGGATTTCCGAACCGCAGTCATCACGAGCAGAAGCTCAACAATCCATACAGTAGTCATATGCCGTAACACCAAACCACGAAGAAAACCGGAAAAGTTGTCTTAGAACCAAACAATATTTTCTTGGGTGAGTTCAACACCTCGACTGTCACGCACGCCAGCCGTACACAGGTGTAACAGAAGCATTGTCTCGACACAGTGTTACACTGTAAGACTCTTCCAATGTACTGTGGAGAAGGCACCAACGCCAACTACCCGGCTTTGGCGCATGAGAACGTAGGGAAACCGCATGCCTCTCCCACTGATTAGCAGTGACTGTATTCTTGATAAAGTTTCGTTATGGGGTACATATTTGGTATAATAATTCCAAGTGGTTGGAAGGCAGGTTGTAACCAGTTGGTGGAAATGCAGACGCGATTGCGACTTAAGGAAATCCCCAACAACGATGTCGGTATTATGTTCCGTCAGATGTCTCAGAAGGCACGAATTGTTTAACTTCCCGACTCCGCAATCTTCTTGCACTATCAACATTCTGTAAGTAGCTCAGGCGAGCGAAGCTTCCGTCTGAGAAGTCATTTCTCGTGTACCCGTTCATCATCATCAGCTGGCCATGTCCGAACTATTCAAACTGGAGGTCTGGAGGTCCGGTTTGAGACCTCTTAGACTATCCTGAGGTGTGCACTGCTTATGATTCCCAATGAGGATGAAACAGCTGTACGGTGCTTCTTGCCTTTTCAGCGTAGGTTGGCTTCACTAACAGGATGAAATATCAATTGAACTTACCCGAAATTTTGCTGTTGCATCGTTATTAGTGCTTTGAGGGCTGAACAACTCGAAGAAAACACTTTGGAACCTGTCGACTGGACACCAGCCACTTTAAGGAATGCCCCTTCCATCCTACGAGCACTTACGAGCCAACACCTTGACAGTTAGTCGTTGTAACCAGACTCCATGATGTGATGCTTTCAACGTTCTTTTGTAATTACATATCTTTGAAACAACACACCCTTGAGTCCCGGATCATTTAATGGTAGTCCTGTCTTATCTGTTCGGCCACCAAAGCCGATCTTTTGATCTGCAGCATTCTCATCTTGCTCTTTGTGCTCTTTTATGCTATTACCAAAAGTTGCCGTTTTTTGTTGCTTTTTCAACCAAATATTTATCTGGTATCTGTTCAGTTCGCAATGGGTGATGATGAGGAAACTGGCCTTTCGTCCACCAACGAAAAACAGCCAGTTGGTGTTACTGCGAAGCAGTTTGATTTTATGAAGATATTTGAAGAGGCCCATTCACTTGCCAAGGAACGCAATTATGCCAAAAATATGGAAGTTCTGTCAGGTTTGTGTGACCCTTATTTTTACGATCGATGTAACAGCTCAAATAGTGGGACCTACTGTCTCAGAACAGAGTGAAGAAGTCAGTCCGCCACATGCACACACGGAAAATGATGAACACGAAGGAGATGCAGCGGAGATTAAATTTCCACCTAAAGAAATAGAGCTTGACACTAGAGACCCATATTTTCTTCCAATAACCGACATGTTAGCTCTATGTCACGGGACAAAGCCACTCACGGCACTAGGTGTGGATCCGTCCGGAGCTCGCGTCGCTACTGGCGGTTTCGATTTCGAGGTGAAACTTTGGGACTTTGGCGGTATGGATAGTTCATGTCGAGCTTTCAAAGCTGTACGGCCCTGTGAGGACCATCAGATCAAACATTTAGAATTCAGTCCATCAGGTACGTGTTTCGTATTTTTTTGTGGGCACGACTCTACTTTGACAATTTTGCCAACTACGTGTAAGACTGTTTGGAAAGCCAAAGATTTCCATCGGTTTCTATGTGCTGACAAATAATCTCGTTATCATCTTGCTCATATATGTGGCCTATCCGGAGTTCATCGTTTTGTCCATCGCTGTTCATAGGAGAACGGAACACATTGTGAAGGTATCCTTACAGGTGTCTGTTCGGACTCCCCGTCTGCACAACTTGTCACTATACGCTTTTTTTTATCGTTCGGTGCACTAATTATATAACAAAGGGACATCACCATCCATCGCTTTCATCTAGGTTAATCTTTATGCAGTCTTTGCTGTTTTGTGAAGCTTTTAACTGCTTTGTATGTTTGTACTCAAAATGAGTAAAGTAAGTAGCTCTCCTTATATTTTAATATACAGGAGGTAGTTCATGTTGTTCTCTTTAGATATCAACATCAAGAAGGGACAGTGTGCATATTATTTCAGGCACAATGTCCTGATTACTGCTTGCATGGTTGTCAACATTATACCATCAGTGTTCAAACTGTATAGCTTCGAGGGCAGGTCATTCGTTGCATAAGTTTATCCTTCTGCAGGCACTTATCGTCATACTTGGGCGATCGCGATTCTTATGGCTACTTTGTATGCGTTTGTGCTTGAACTACGCAATTCTTTTAACTTCTATTTATTCCTGTCGTGCTATTCTTTCTCAACAAAAGTCCACACCCAACCTACTTGTTTTTCTTCCCTGTGGTTACCTTATACGGAATGATGAGCCAACCGCATGTACTGTTATGAAGATTAAAATGCGTTAGGTACAACGACCAATCGGCCCCCCCTAATGCCCTCGTTGCGAGGCACATCGGCTACTATTCGCTTGGTCTAAGTTTGAGGACGTTATCCGATTTTACATACAAAACCCACGGTCTTGTCTTTCTGCCGGGTCTTTTAGTACAAAGCTGGGTACGTATGGCCGACATGAGAATCATTTACAGGGCACTTTTGACGAGTTTCCCAAAATTATAGCCCCTAGATGCTATATAAGTGTGTGGTTTCCATTTTCCTTTTTTCCCAGGGGAGAACTTACTTGTCATTTCGGGCTCTGCTCATGCTCACGTGGTCACCCGTGATGGAGAACCGGTGTGCTTCACCAACAAGGGATTCCAATATATCACCGACCCTGCAAGCGCTAAGGGTCACACACATGGTTTACATTGGGGCTGTTGGCATCCACTAGATTCATCCAGGTTTCTTACTTGCTCTCAGGACGCTACACTCCGTATATGGAATATCGAAGATGCTGAGACTCTGATGAACGAAACTCGTATTCCAACTCACAAGTCGGTCATCAAACCTCGAACTTCGCAGGGTCGGAAGGTGATTCCGACAACCTGTACCTTTTCAAAGCGAGTCGAATATTTATCACTTGAACTTGTCTATCATTTATGATGCCATAAGGAGGTATATGCCACAATAGCTCTGTAAATAGAAGCAAACGTTTTTCAGTGTTTTCGCCAAATAAGCCGCTTTATTGATGCTTATCCATCGCATTCGTTCGTTTCTTTCGTTGTCCTAATTACATTCTTTGGATTAATCCTACCACATTTACTCTACCCGTGAGTACCTTTTGTTTATGGTTTCTGTTTGTGTGCACATGGGTCGGTAAGTATCGGTTTATGTATGAGGAAAGGTGATTAACTAAAAGTGAACAATCAGACTACCCCCGGATGACATGAGTGAGATAACAACTGGTTAAAACGAGATTCCTGCCTTTCCTTTTTTACTCGACCAAGTCAAGTTTTTTCCTTTACACTCTTCAGTTATCCGTACTTTTCCATATAGGGATGGACAGGTCATCGTAGCCGGTTGTCAGGATGGATCACTGCAAATGTGGGATACACGCAAGTTGTTTGTAAACACATCTCAACTCGTGCGTGAAGCTCATCCTCCGAATACAACCATCACCTGTGTGGCTTGTTCATGGGACGGGAAACATTTGGTAAGCCGAGCTGTTGATGACACAGTCAAGTTATGGGATGGACGTGCGCTCAGCAAGGGACCAGTTCACATCGTACGGGATCTACCTGTATTGTTTGATCAGTCCGACGTCGTTTTCAGTCCGAACGATCATATCATTTCGGCTGCTGTCTCAGCACCACGAGGAGACCAGAAAGCAGGTCGGATTACATTCTATCGCAGGGATAATTTCAAGGTGAGTACCACGGGTGCTTTAGTGATGGCTTGCGTGGATACAGTGTGCGGTAATCTCGATGTCGTTTTCACTAAATTTCCCTTGTCCTATGCAGGCTTTTGGAAGAAAACTGTAACGAGGGATACTATGCACGAACTGGGTGTTGCGATGCTTCCTTATGGAGTTTGAAAACCCCTTTGGTGGTCTTCAAAAATTGACAGCGTTGTGCGAAAATTGAAAACAGACTAAAGAGGCCTGTGTGACATCCAAGTACTCTTGAAAAGTACGTGATATCTGATGTACCCAAGAGGAACATAATTGATATACGGTAGTTTCGTCCAAGCCAAACACTATTGGGGTGAGCAAACTCGCCTATTGATTGGAGGTAGTTGCTATTTTTTGGTGCAAGAGTATGACCTCCTTTCGTGTGAGGGAACTAGAGACTCGGATATTCCGTTTTATACTTTGAGCTGTCTGATGTCGAGGTGCGTTCCAGGGAGGAATCACTGGCTTTTATCCATTGATTATTAAAGGCAAGTGACAATCTGTAATCTTGGGGCCCCTACTGGTACGAGTCCCTGAACGAGTGCTCTTCGGTCATCCAGGCGTAACACGTATTAACGTCATCGCTCGAATCCGTACGTATTGGCTCCGCATACATGAGGCCAAAGTGTGTGTAAATATGCTCGTTCTGCGAAGATCTCCTTAGAAGGCCACCTCACACACACCATGCTGGACCAGGCTTATCTGTTCATTGTCCTGTGTCCATAAATACGGTTCTCCGACAATGTAAGAAGACACGGTATTTGGGGATTCTGTCCTCTTCTTGCGGAGATTCACTTTATAGGAAGTACCCACTACGATTGGTTGAACTCTTGTTTGTATTGTGCCGTAGAAAATGGGCAGCTGATTCCAAAGAGAATACGGGCAGGGTAGTATGTGATCCAGGCTGACAACTTTACTAGAACCTGTTCCACTTGGAATATGTGTTTACGGCATATTCTTGTTTTTTTTTTTTTTTTTTTTTTTGGGGGGGGGGGGGGGAAATTTCGCCCTGTAAGTAAAACCAATGTATGCTGAGGCTTCCACCTGAGAAGTGGTTGCCGGAGGTACCAGTCAGCATGTGTGATGTGGCTCCCGTGATTGAAGGATGAGGGGCGCTATATCCTGTCCAGGTGAGTTAATCACACTGCTGATCAGCCGCACGTGGCTGAACGGTTGAGAGTTTAAACTTGTAGCGGGTAGTTCGAGGGTTCGAGACTCTGGAGTTTCATGAGGTGCGCACTGCTGACAATTCCCAATCAGTGTGATACAACTGTATTCTTGTCTATTGTACAAGCGGTAAATATCGTGTGCGTCAGCTTTGTTCCTGTGAGGATTTTTTTGCGAACGTCTTGGGAATCACTCAGTTGTCTGCTAAATGAGTGATGCACTTTTTACTCTGGATGAGAAGCTCAAGACTTCAAGAAATATTCTGTAAGTTTCCATCACGGACCGAAAGTTTCAGCACAGCACCTATTATTAGTTCACCAGTTTTAGACGGAATCTGAAGGAAAACGTGCGCAAGGAATCCATTGTGTTTCTTCCGTTCCTTCCCCTCTGAAAAGTTGCCCTTTGTTTCCTGCAGTAACGATGTTACTTTAACGCTCAGCTTCCTGAAGAAGAGAAATACACTGCCTACAAACAGTTCTAACGTAAACAGCAAGGAGCAACTCAGAGCAGGCGATCCGTGCTTCTACTTTTAATTGCCTTGTTGAGGTATATTTCAATGCTGAACCCCTTCCAGGAAAAGACCACAGAAAGCTGATCACGATTCTTTGGATTGGTCTCTCCAGAAGGAGGCAACTTTACTACTCACATGCTTGCTAGACCTACTTCAGCTGCCATTGTCAAGCTTATTAAGTTAAAATGTGACCTATCCGTCTTTTAAGTTATGGCAGTATCGGCCACCTTAAGTGCAGCGGAAACATTCTACCTTTTTTTTCTCAGTTACTTCAGAATGTGTGTCAATCTCACTTAGTAATCGAAATCGCACATTGGTCTAACGTCAGTGAAACCTACAATTTATCTGCGGCTTTACTCATCTTCTGTTTCAGTTGAGTAACCCGTTCTGTAGTCCTATGAATTTACTTACATTTTTGCTTTTCCACGAGCTACTACTTTGTGTGTGAGGTCGCAGGGATCTAGAAGGCCTTCAACAAAGGCCAACCATGAACATCTGTTAAAATTCCAAGACGATGGCTCGGAACTTATTGTCCTTCACGGGTATCAGATGAACGAATCTGACTCTTCACCCATAGTCGTAATGTCTGGATAAGCTAGCAGCTGTTAGAACAACAAATCCCATTTCAGATTTTTCAGCTGTGCGAGCCTGTTGACAGGGCAGGTCCGTAACTCCAGGCTTTGTCCCTCGTTGTAAGGGACTGAAAATGGCTTGCCACATTTTTAAAACTGAGGAATTATTTCTTATTTCCTGGCTGATTTCGTCGGTAACTGATTCCGACAGCAAGAAGTGGTAGATAAGTGTTGCAATTGACGGAGTAATATTGCGCAGCACATGTGCGTGACTCTACATGAGTTCTTTGTGAATTCACCTAGTGTGATGAAAATGAATATCCAGTTTTTTCTGGAAAACCTGTGAATCGTTGTTTTTATCAGGACAAAATGCAAGGGGGTACTTCCTTCCAACAACGTCACTCATCGTTTTCAGCCCTGGTGAAGTTAAAAATTGAAAAGATGGAGATAGCAACCCCTTTATTTATCAATGGTGCGCAGATTTCAAACAACCGACTCTTATTGGCGTTGCGTTTAGACGCGCGGTCAGCAGACTGAAAGCAGCGAACCGAAGCGTCACATATCCGATCTCTGTACGCCAACTTGATGAATCCCGGTGAGAATGAAGGCATTAGTATATCCAATCAGTTCTTCTTCCTCCTGCAGGAGCCGCCAGATAGCCTTTTCCTCGCAATTTTTATTTAAAAAAACTTAAGATAAATCGGAAACTTTTAGTACCTAGTCGGATTACCTCACTTTTAATAAGTGCCTGTTGGAAGCTTCTTGCGAGACAATATTAGCACCGGTTCTTGATTCGCTTGTAATGCATTATCTCTTACATAGGCATAAGCCTTACTGTGAGAATATGATATGATGTCTGTTTTGATCTCAGCCAATCTGTCGGTCACCCACTGTCAAACTTCATCCGTAACCTTTGTCGTTATCTTTAGTGGGTTGCAGGAATCGCACATACGGCTGGCGCAGCTGATTCATGTATGTCCGAATTGAGCTCAACAAATGGGAGACAGCGAAGCCTAGTCTTCTGAGCACCTTAGCTGTAAAAAACAGTGAGCAGAAAGCCTCTCCGAAGTCTCATTTCTGTGTGAACTATACGGGAGACATGTCTTAAAAACCCACCCTCCAATTTTAATGCATGCAATTTTTACTTTTTATGAGTTGGTTAGTAGATGGTACGTGCAACCATGATCCCAAACGGATGTAAGCAGTATCTCTGATCGTAGAGTTACTCGAAACCTGTGAATCACCATTTCTTATAAAACACTTACCCAACCCATGGATGAAGCTTATGAAAGATACCTAATCGGTGTAACTCCAGCTAAGTCGTGAAAAACCATCCACAGTTGTAACTGGCGACGGACCAAGCACCAATTTTTCATGATGTTTACGTTCAGTGGAAACTAGGAACACTCCAAAATTACCCTTAACTCCCTGATATAAAGCGTAGCGTAAACACTGGTGTATTTTTGTGGAGGTGTATCATATTCCGAATCGAACAGTGCACACTTTTAGGGCTTGCACTAATCTGGTTGTCTCGTTGTTTTATTAATGGTGATCTGTATAAGTGTTCTGATAGGTTACCTAGAGTTAGGTTACTTAGAGTGATTTTATACTCGCTGTGAACAGCAAAAGTGCTTGCACAAACTAGTTATTCTTTCAACAATGAACTACACAAAGCCCTTCCTTATTAATTGCGATGATATCCTTGCCCATTAGATTCTGACCTGCTGTTCCAATGTTTGGTTTTTATTTTGTGCTGTCACACTTATCCAGTCCCCTGTTTTTTTATACAGCTTATGGAAGAAATCAAACCGGAACATGGTAGTGTAATTCGCGTTGCGTGGCACCATCGTATCAATCAGCTTTTTTGTGCCTCATCTGATGGAACAGCGAATGTTTTGTACGACAACCAAGCCAGCCACCACGGTGCACTACTTTGTGCATCCCGGCAAGCCACAGCAGCGAGTCGTAGGCGACGGCTAGGTGGCAGTGAGGCCTACATGAAACCATACCTACTAACATACAATGAGGATTCTGTACGGTCCGCGCGCAAAGCAAAAAAGCTGCTCAATCAGCCTGGCATGGAATCTCAGATCGCTTTGGCAGCGGTGACAGCACCGGTCCATGCAAATCGACAGGCTGCAGCAACTTTAGCCAACCAACAGGCCAGAGCTCGTGCTCCTGTGCAGGAGGAAGCGTTGGGCAATCGGGTTGGCAGTTTGCATCAGTACATGGTTCAACAGATTGTTTTAAAAAAAGACGAGGCAGAGGAACGAGCTGAGAAGGACATTCGTGGAGCGATACTTCGTCATGCAGAGGAAGCAAAGTCCAAGCCATTTTGGACCAAGGCTTATTTAAAGTGAGTTTTTAACAATCTCTATTCCCCATAGGACTTAATCTTCGACCAATCTAGATTGTGCTCTGGTTACTTTTAACTGTTCAAGTCTGTCTTCGTCAGGAACGGACCCAAACATTCTCTTGGTGTAGCAGTTTGTGTGACTCCGTGACCCATTGACTTATACTTGGAATGGTCTATGTGTCACTCGTGGATTCTCATACCAAGTTAGTCACTGGGCATTAGTCAGACGTCTATAGTCTTCTGGCTCTCTAGGTTGTGGATTGGAACACGTACGGCGGCTTGTTCCATAAAATTCGAGCCAATATGTTGGTCTCACGCCAACCACCGCTACCTTGTGGTCAATCTCTTGAGCCCAAGGCCTTAGTCGGAGGTCCTAATCATTCTCCTGTCTAACTTTTGGCGCCCTGGTGGTATCTCAGCCCCGTACAACCATAGAATATACTGATACCAATAGCCTTCTGTCACACCGGCCGTCCAGTTTTGTTGTCAGGCGGATTGCTTTACGTGCTACTTAAAGAGGGGAGTAGTTGAAATCAGGTTGCTGGTGATACCTCTTGTCCTAGATACTATCTGTTAATTTCATTCATGTCTCATCTGATGATTACTCCTTTGTTGATCCTGGCAATAATTGTCAGTTTTGTCCCCAAGGAAGTGACTAAATTCACAACACCACTCATATCTGCCGCATTGCATCCGCTTCTCAGTTATTCGTTTTTAGCGAAACGTGTTTGAACTTTGAAGTAAACTGGCCAGCAAACTGCTCCCGTACACTTTCGACATTTTATTATTGAATATCTGTTGCTTTTTCCAAACTTCCATGCAAGATCTAACTAGGGTAATTGATCTTACCACAGTTTCGTTTTCTACACGCAATTGCCTACGGACCTCAGACGGTTCTGCGACTTCTGCAGCTGATTGTGTTTTCAATGAAGCTCTCAACTCCCAAGCTGAAACTGTCTTAGTTGAGTCCTGGTAAACAACCGCCTTTGTACTGTTCGTTTGTCAGTTTCCTTGAGAACCCAAGTAGGGTGTCCCAACCCACCAGATGCACGATTTCATAGCCTGTTCTGCTTGGACTCAAGAGGTGATGATAGTGGTGATTGTCTTTTGCAACTGTGCTGATCACCAATTGTTCCTTTGCAGCACTGCATTTAGACGCCGATGCGCTACCTGGCATCCCTATACTGATGAAAAATCACGCAGCCGCTGATCATGAGGCTCTATTTTTCATTGTCGATCTTTCTGGAACACTCACTTAGCTTGTAGACCGGTTTGGATTTTCAACGACTTTCATGCGAAAGCCTTCGTTTAACCATCCAAAACATTTCCGACCCACTAGTCAGGCAAGCCTACTGAGGCTTGTCAAGGCTTTAAAAGCTGCACCCTCGGAAGACGTCAGTCGTAATTTGGACGGGACAAGCACCGCTGTGCGTATGGCAGGAAACTCGGTATGTAGCTTTTCTGGTAGTCTACTAAATAAGCGCTTTAGTTCCCCTGAGGTGCTCAGCATAATTCAGCCGCTAGACGCATAGCCTGTGTGAGGATAGTGAAACCTGGTGTAGCCAGAAGGCTCTGGAAATGGAAGAAACCAGTGCGGCTGGGAATGTTGGGAAATAGTTTCACTCTGTGTTCAAAACGAGACCATAAAAAAGTTTGAGTATACGGTAAGAACCACCATTTTCGTCACCGGGTTGTCTATTTTCAACAAAAGTTTACTTGTACCCATGTTTTTCATTCAACCCTCTCAACCCGAACCGCCGTCTCTGAGTTTAAACCCTTCTTTAGTTTCTGGCATACTGCTCTGAATCGGTGTTGGCTGCGGGGTCAGGTGAGCTTCACTCAGCGTTATTCCAAGACGGAAATGAATGTTTGTGTTTTTCTTTGACTGAGACATTTAAACTAATTTTACGACAAGAATGCCTTCCAGAAGACTGGGGCCAATCAATCAGTGCACCCTTATTGATAAAATGTATCCAAAGAGACTACTCTAAACATAGTTCCGTAAGCTATGATCTTAACTCCTGCGATGTTCATTATTATCGAGCGTGACACAAGTCTGGGAGCATCAGGCGGGATTTCGACCTAGCGGGCGGTGCGCTTTACCTCGAGCGACTGGGTAGCGTCATGCATACCCTCGACCGACAGTGGTGACTTTCCTTGACTTCATGAGAACTTTCGATTCCCTGGATGGGTTGGCCCCTCTAAATATAATTAGCTAACGGAGGATTCCCTTGAAGTTTCTTAATGTTATTTGTGCCCTATATTCCCACACTTTGGGTCGCATTACGGTCTACAATAGGCCCTGTACCGAGTGGGAGCGACCGAGAAGTGAACAGTGTATGGACCGGCAATGAAGTATGAAGACACTAACTGGTGAACTCAGTCAGGTCGACAACTGCCTCATCTCTGGATGGGGACCCGCGGACTCAACTCACCAATCGGTAATGACACTGGTATGTATGGCCCAATCAGGCAGTCATTGGTGCTCGTCGAAGCTCTCACCTCCAATTTTCTGCTCCCGCAGAGCAGTATAAATTTCCCCGGATCTTCTGTCACTTCCTCTCATTTCGCTGTTCCACAGAGCATGTCACATTTCTCATCCCTTTCTCACGAACCCCCTAGGTATTACTGGAAGGTTTTACCGTGTTCCTATTTGCTTTTCCTCAGTGAAACCCCAGAACAGTTGTGAAACACGTGGTCTTTGCTTTATGCTTTTATGAACGAGGGTTTACAACTACCCTTTGTTCGGCTTTTCTTTTCACCTCATTTCGTCTGCTACCCCGACAGTTTTACTAAAAAATCTCTTGAACCATGTTTAGTAGCGAGAATGAGCTCTGACTTCTCCCGCCTAGAGGCGTTCCACGATGGCACTGCTCCTCTGTTACACCGACTCTAATCCATCCATTGAACTGGAGGCTCTGTAGTGTTATCATCATTGATAGCACGGGTGCTTTACCGCCGTGCCACTGTGTCAGTTTATTTGAATAAAGTCCTGCATTGGTGTAAACAAAGGCAGGAGAGTTAGAAGGGCCTAATGCTAGCCCAGTACAAACATCAAGGTGCCTTCACTTCCAATGCTCCTTTAGGAGACATTGTATTTAGACGGACTGTTTTGCGTGGAAGTTCACATACCGTTCCCTGGCCGTTGGTTTGTTCGCTGGGCTGGACAGTTTCGCTGCAAACGTTTCATCACCAGTCGAGGTGAGTAGAATTGCGTTTAGGTTGGGTCTAAGTGGTTGTTACGCGTGCGTGGGTTGACATATAGTTTACTCACCCAGATTAACCTTGAGTGATCAACGGCCGTGTGGGTAAGCGCAACAACCACGGCATTCCCAGATTAACGCACTTCCACTCAGAATACACTGCACTGATGATTTCACCTCGACTGGTGATGTAACGTTTGCAAACAAATTGCCCAGCTCAAAGGACATATTACCAACCATCATTACAACCTGATCTGCTAATATTCTCTTCAGTTGCATATTGTTCGTTTCTCTCATACTTTTTCTCTGGTTTCCCGTCCCCCTTGCTTCTAGGACGCAACCTAATCCTGTTTTCTACAACGCGGATGAAGAGGTGAAGAAGGATGATACACCTGTTTGGAAAAAACAAAAGCTGGCGTGATTTATTATCTCGTTTCCTCCTCCCGTGCACCACCCTCCTTTTTGTATATAAATATTGATTTTCTGTGTGGGAATGTATACTACATTGAATTCTCTTTTACGAAAACATGCAATTTGAAAAAAAGACGTCTACAAGGTTATCGATCGTTGAGCCTCTCCCTGCCACGGTTATCCTCGATCACCGAGGCTTGAGTTCACCCATCTTACGGATGGGGAACATAGTATTACTTAGAAAAATAGACGATTTTGGTTCGGCACACGGTTCATCACAGTTCGTACGGAGCGTTATTGGGCCACGTTCTTTTATGTTGTGTACATGAAGGCGGTCGGCGTTTTGGGTCAGTGTTTCGTTGACAGGCTGAACAGACTGCATGGATTCAATTTGTCTTCCTACCATTTTTGAGCTGTTGGGGAAGAGAAAGAAAAGTATGTGACTGCTAAAAGACGATTGTCCAGCAAAGACGTTGAAAGCCTCTATCTAGCTTGCTTCGATTATACAAAATTGGATTGTTAGCCTTTGAAGTCGAAAATCATTTGTTGTCGGATCGGGAATTAGGAACCATCACAACCCATTTGCTACAGTCATTTGCTAATCGTCCTTGGATAATAGTTTTTAGGGAATTGACCTTATTTGATAACATTGTTTTTCATTTTCTCACAGGGGTAAAGTCAGTCTTATTAGACAATTAGACGAAGCCTAACACACTACTCGCACGACATTTTTCACCCTTAGAGGGTGGCAAATTGCTTGAATCGCCCATATACTACTCGTTAATGAAGGACGTGTTCCTAAGGTCTCTGGTTCTTGGAACTCTGCTTTTTAAGCTCAAGATCATTTTGTTATTTGAACTCACCGTCTCCGTCGTATGTAGACTGCCGATCCCAGTATGGGTCTTCCTCGATGCCAAGCCTTCTCTGGCTCATTCTGGCTTGTGCGTAGTTCGCGTCTTTCAATTCATCGTGAATCCCCAGTTGTCCACCCGCGGCTTTCCTTCCAAAATTCACTCCACGTAGTTGCTCGCGTCCCAAAGGCACCAGCTAGTTCATAATAAAAAAACTATTTGGTTAATTATTTTCACCCCTGAGCGCGGCTGCATGTAATAGCGGGTTCCTAAGAGCGCTGTAAATCGTAAGAGGAGTGAATGGTCGATGTGACCGGGTGCGCCAAGCCCTAGTGGGTATCATGGCCCCTGACCTTGGTATACCAGACCCTTTCATCTTAGGTCTTTACACTGACTGCTGATTATATATATATATATATATATATATATACCAATTAAATGTAGTTGTCGAGCTTGAGCACTGTAGTAATATCGTTGACCACACTAACTGGGACTCCGTTTCTTAGGTTTCAGCCTCCCCATGGCTGTTAACAGGGTGCAACAGTGCGGCGGGGTTCATAGTGCATGCACTTACTACGAGGCCGTCGGCAGCAGTGTCCTGTTTTCCGTTATCGGAGTTGCAATGCAGCAAGGTATTTCTTACATCATTAGTGTCGATAGCACATCAGTGTTGGGCGCCGATGCTTCGCTGCCATACAACCATAATTTATTTGAAAATCTTATTGTGAATAACAGAATAAAAGTGGGTAGGAAGGGACTTGTCACAAGCCCATTACCATCGCTCTGAGGTGCCTATACCTCCAGACAGTCATTTCAGACACTTGACAGAAACCGAACTCCATTGACGTCTGTTAGCAGCCGTATCTTGCAGCTGTTCCAACCATGCATGGTGGGTATCACATGGACCCCATTCTAGAAGGCGAATAGCACCGAGAGTAGCCAGAATTTTTTCCATAATCGCTTTCAAACCTCTGTCAGGTCACAGGTCGCCCACGTGTCTGCATGTCCCAATCCCTTTGGCGAACGAGGATTCGGCATGCGCGATATGTGGCCAAACCACCGCAGCTTTTGGCTCTGGAAATACTTCGGCCGAAGTCCCCGACGCACAGTCGAACACGTTTTCTGATTGTTTCGTTGTGGATTAACCAGCACCGGCCTAAACGATCTATGGTTCTGAGACAACGGTTATCGAACACCTGAAGATGTCTCAACTCCGCTGCTAGCAGAGGCCAGGTCTCACAGCCATGCCACAAAACAGCCCATACGGTACCTGGTAAATTTTCCCCTTGGAATTCAGTGATGTGCCGCTTCACTACCATAGGTGCCTCAAATCAGCAAACACGACACTAGCCTTGGAGATTCGTGCATTAGTTTCATTTGTCACACTAGAGTCGGTATGGATTACTATACACCTCGGTGCAGTCATTCTGAATGGCAAGTTAAATAAGATGGGCCTCAAAATTACTGGCTGCATTCGCCTTGACACCGGCGAAGTACGCTTGAAAAACACCTACGAGGCGGCTTCAGATTTGCGTTCTGTGGCAACTATCAGTCAGCCTTACTTTGTATCTCCTGGACATCAGTAACCCTCCGTATCACATTGGGGCTTTAGGCACATCCTTTCGAGAAGCCTTTAGCCGACAGTGCCTTACACTTTGAAGCAGAAACGGCTTAAGGCTCTCGAAATACCCTCACGTCCTTACGCTTTCCGAACAAGAGCACCTCTTACTCTGCCTGAGAAATAAGACATTCGACATTCTGACATTCGAGTCTCTACCCAGCCTGCAGATAAATCTATTAGGGAAAATTGAAAGTCAGCATTCAAAGTAGGTGAAAAATTTCTGGCACGGTTGATAGAGATCACTCCAAAACCTTCAAGAAGCACGAGTTTAAGGGATTCCCTGTTCTAGTGAAATTTTCACTTTTTCTGTTCACCTATCCTGGACCTATAATGTTTCTACGAATTTTATACGTATTCAGCAGCTGTCAGAGCTTGGGTAGAATCGTTTCAAATGTGAAGCTCCTAAGTTAGGTGTAGCTGTGTGAAGTGCTTGCGCCGTAGGGTCACTTTGGACGGTGCTCATTGGTCGCGATTCTGAGCGAATCACTATTCGAGAATGGGTTTTTCTTGCAGTTCATTGTGTTTACAGAGTGCATGGGACACATTTACGCAATATTTGCGAAATCTCTATCACGGTTGAATTCCACAATTTTTTAACTCGTTTTCATTAGGTTACCTTCCAGGAGAAGGACAAGTTCTCATGAAGTTAGTCTCGCACGTGCCTCACGGCATCTGGCAACAAATCTACAAACACGCTTATTCACAAGAAGAGGAGCTTTCTATATCCTGGCCACGTCGGCTGTATACGGTTATCACAAAACTACCGATCCAGTTAGGTCATTAGATGGCTCGGTATTGGTCGGGAAGAGCACCTGAGATGATATTCTAGGTGTTATTTTGAACACTACTTAGAAATGTATTAGTAACACGAATGACCTATTTTCATTTCAAACTGGGGAATCCACCGTCAGTAATCAGGTTTGGCGTGTAATTTTCCTCTTCCCTCTGACCATCCCCTTTTCCATACGGTCGACGTTTCACTATCTGAATGGCTTTCTTAAGCATGAGTGCCAGGGTTACTCTGAAAACATAATTAGTCTCCAATCAGGCATCCATCGGTTTTCGCTTTGGCCAGTGCCAAATTTCGCCTCAGGAAAAAGGTAAGTTAACGTTCGTGGCACAGTTCTGTCCGAATCTGGTAAGGAAATAAAACTGGGGGTATGGAATTACAGAAACATGGCTAGACGGCGATCCAACCGGTAACGCTCTCAGCTCTCAGCCTTCGCTGTCCAGTATGATTCCGTAAACAAGCAAATTCGATCATTATAATTCGGATGGACAACAATACGGTGGTTTAGTTACCAGTACACTGTCACTTGGCAGACAGGGGGTTATAGGATGGTCAGTTGGTCAGGGGACACTGTATTACGAACTATCTGGGTCGATACTTATATCTAGACCTCTCGCATTCATGAACAATCATGCGATGTTTTTGTGTCGACGCAGTGTGTTCCGGTTCATTCGGTTGTATGACAAGTTTATGGTAATTACCAGATGGACCTAAGCAAGGGGTATTGTAAGCAAAGTGGCTAGGTCTGCCATGCAATCCGCATTCACAGTATTTGTCGGTCGAGAGGTTTCTCACAAATACCATCTTTAACAACCGTATGATTCATTCACATCCAAGTTCAAATACAGTGACATCCTGTGTAAGCTGTAGGTTTGCGAGAATTCATTTCGTACGATGTCCGCGGCAGTACTAGCGAAGTAATATGAAATTAGGCTTACAGAGTCATATCAAATGAAGTGAATTCATCCCACAAGCCGTTATTTTCTCTGCCTGAATCTAACTAATCTGAGAATCACAAGGTTTTCAATCCTATTTCAGCTTCCGCTAAGCTGATGGTTCAGTTTCAGAGTGTCCTTTTCTCCCTTAGTGACAAAAGCCGGTTTCCAGACAAACCTAGATAAATGATAGGGAATAAAACATTGCTAATTTAATAGGTTTTTACTGGAAAGGCTGTTGGCTAAACGTACGCCATGGTGATAGATCCCATAGTGAAAGCAGGGGATAGTGAGGATTGAAAATATTTTGTACATATCTGACGGAATTTCACGAACGCGTCAACAAAGTTGGTCACATGTCTAGCCTTTCTAGCATTTTGATTATCTTCAGCCCATTTGTCTGGCGTCAGCGAAGCTGTCTGCGTACGATTGGATCTCAGTTTTTTCGGATACGGCAATCACCTTATCGCCTTTGCAGACTGGATTTTACACCCTCATGCATGTCACATGGCGGCGAGTTTCCTCATTGTAGAGGTTACTCTAAGGTCGATTTGAGGCAACCGGCCACTGACAGCTGCTCCGATATGCTGATACGATGCCTGGAAAAAAGGCGATATTCATACTCAGCCTGAAAATGTTACAGAGAATTCGAGTGGTTTCAGTTCAGCTGACAGCCAGAACATCAGCTTAACTCTACGAACCAATCCACATCATACTTAAGTTCTTCGTGTAGCCATTCATTCAGATTGATTGTACTCATCCGTCTAAAATGTAGCGCTTCGCTGGTTTAGCATACAGGCTAAGTTTGTTGCTTTTTATTTTGTAAGGTCTACAAAAGACAGTTCTACCGCATAACTTACGCACAACGTCACTTTGTTGGAAGAGTAACTATTGGTCAGAAGGAGTGCCTGGTTTCGTGTATCCGAGCAGCACTCTAAACCGCAGGTCACCGCTAACGCTTCGTCAACCGAGGATACCACTTTTGTTGCACGTTGATGCGATTCACAACTAAGAGCTAGAAAAAGTTGGGTTGCCGCTCACAAACGATACAGATGAGCCATTAATAGGTTAATCCGGACGGCCGTTAACTCTAGACTGAACTGTTTTAGAATTTGCGTGCGATACTAGACTGTGAGAAAATAATCCACACCCTACGTCTCTGTTCCGTACTTTTAGCAATCAAATTAAAAACAGAAAACAAACAAACCTGAGGGAGATAACCAGGATAGCTGCGGCTGCTTCTGGTGATATGTTTGTGGAAAACTTACAGCCCCGGCAATTTCATGAATAGATATATTTTCATTTGAGGATAAGTGACTTCCCATATGGATCGGCCCAGTCAGACAGTCGCCATTGTGGAGCTGGACGTACACTAAAATTCATTCATTCCAACGTAAAAGCAGATGAGTGTTATGATGAGGTTAGTTGTTCTGGGAGGATAAAATAGGCATCACAGTAATATCCTCTGGAGGAAACTCATCCAGAAGCATGATCAGAACCAACGCTCAGTTGATTCTGTGTTGTTATGGGACATCTAGAAATTTAGGATCAGCTGCGGTCTTAGACGAACTCGATCACGACAGAAGTAGTTGGAGATCGAAGAGTGTTGAAAGCTAATGGTGTGATTTCCAATGCACCCACTGTAAGCTGTCTGATCTCTTGTCATCAAACACGGTGTTCTAAAATGTGTTAACTACTGAATAATCACACCTTCGAATATCGAAAATAACGGATTTACCTTTTCTTGGTCTCGCCTATAGCCAGCTGATGTTGATGGACCCGTTGGAGCTTGTGAAGTTTCATTTTTGTACGTACTATTCATAAAGCCACCGGAGTCTGCTTGAGACCATTTTTGACTGCCTCTCGCAGTAATAGAAGCCCGTCTATCCGTCGAGTCAACATCAGTTCGTATTTCACGTAGAAAATTTGATGGAACCAGACCACGTCGCCCGTCGGAGAGTTCCCCTTCATAAAACCCATCCTCGTCCATTTCGCCATACACAACAATTCGTTCTCCACTCCGGAAGGAGAGTTCCCTCTGTTGAAATGAACACATGAGTTGCAGATAATGAAAGTTACTGTGAACTAAACGCAGCCGACTTGCGACTACACAAACACAGGAAAACGAAGATTCTGAAAAAGCAGTAGGGCGTACCATTTGTGTTCAGCTTTTATCCCCGTTTGTACACTCACAGTCGTGAACGTAAAGCCGTGACAATGTTTTCTAAATTTCCACAAGATTATTACGATTTCATATTCAATTAGACATTCCACCGTTTTTTTAAGTCGCCGTGGGTGTACCCGTGCTCTCTGATCGAAATGGAACGCTTCCCCTCAGAGTCTATCCTACACTAGTCAGGCAGTTCTAAAAACAACAAAAAACTACTTATTCTTGAACTTTGTTAACGTTTTTTACCACGAGTACTAAAGGAAGACAAGCATACGTTTAATAATTAAGTTTGCCAATCCTTCTGGAGATTTCCAATGTGTATTCCTTTTAAAGTCTGAGAACATTAAACTTCCAACAGAATAGAGCTTCTCTCCTAAGGAACAAAGTGGTACTGGTTCCTCAAAGTTTATTATTGAAGTGACGGACGGAATACCAAGCCCTGAGAAGAGTATATGAAAAGTTAAGCTATACTTCCTCCCAACAGGGCCAAAATGTTTCTTCTAAATCAAGAAACACGAGCATTGCTCAGCATAGCATCTGATTTCAGCTGGCCGTTGCAGTTTAGGACATTCGAACCTCCAGGTTAGCTTGGCTGGTTAGCTCCAGTGATGATGGAGCTTTATAAAGTAGTGACCCCCAAAGAAAATGGCACTCACTTACTGTGATGAATCACGGACGTTGAACTATGAGTTCAATGGTGGTAAGTCAGCTTGCTCTGGACAATGATATGAACAATCAAGAGAGTTCGTGATCTGAATCGACTGATAGCGGCACAGCCGTATGGTTGTTATTTCAGCCCTACTTATGTAGGTCCTCATTGGTCACGTTGCGAGAAATGCTATATCCCAAGACTTAAGTTTACGATGTCCAGTTGGTCTCCCTCTGAATAAAAGGCTGCCTGGCTGCTAGAGGTATCCAGTGCGTAGATTACATTATCACCGAAAAATGACGAAACCAAAGGACTTTTAATAATTTCCTCAGGGAACCTAAGTAGATCATGTGCGTTGTAGATTACTGTCGCAGACCATTAATTAGTTGGGCAAAACATATATGATGCCATTGGTTTTTGACTGCCCAAATTCAAGAGACGTATTCTTCCCAAGTGATGAATAACTGGAAGGGGCATAGGCCGCAAACTGTGTAAGTACTGCTGAAGTTGTGTCAATGGCAGTGAGACCAGATTATTGTTTGAAAAGGAACATGCAAACGGCGTACATACGAAAAGGATCACAGCCTATCTATCCGTTGCAAAAGAATGCTACGTTGAAGTAGTCATTTGTGCTGCATCAGAACATCATCACAATTTCTATTTCCAGCGGGGAAGTCTTGGGTGACAAAAGGGACACTGGAACGACGATTGTGGCGGTTCGATGGCTTTGTGCCATCTGGCTACAAACCAATACGTACATTTTTAGTAACTGTTGGTCCAATGATAAAAGTAGCGGAGACAGTTCGACCCCGAATGCCATTGAAGTCTGCAAGATCCCAAGCAAGTATGATCCGCTCCATAAAATTTGATAATCTACACATGCTGCGTCACCGTTCTCCGAAGTGGGCTAAATATTCTATTTCCAAACCTATAAACAAGTAATTTTTATTCCTATGAGAATCGGACCAGATTATTCTAGCAACAAAAAAGTAGAACAATCGTAAGTTGCCGATGATGCTGGCCACGCTCACCCAGTTTAAAGTACCGGAGTGGAAGTCCTTCAACATTCACGTCTAAGAGGTGAACACTGCACTCCCTCTATTGGATCACGCCCGAGATTGCAGGAAGTGATTTGAGTGACCCATACGCCACCACCGACATGTGTTGAAATTTATGATCAACAGTACGGTTCCAGTAGACACTTGGTGTTTCTTACCAACTGTGACAGATCTTTGTTCCAAAATAAGAAGAGATTACTTGAAAATGCAGGCAAATGTAACGGTTTCGTTTAATAAAAGGGAAAGGGACGTTCATTTATCACAAAATATCGGGGGGTTCATCGTCCCTCTACTAAGAACTGATAGCTCCAACCAGGCACCGCGTGTGATTCCTGTAGAAGAGTACTGAATCGAAACTTCTTGGAAAATGACTAACGAGCGATGGATATCGAATTTTTGGATAGTGAAACATGAATAATACCGCCGTCTTGTGTAGCTGATATTTTCTTATCACTCCATATGATGCGTCTGCAGATTAGATGGGAATAAACAGAGCTTTTATACGTGTATCAAGAATTTGGCGAATCTAGGGAAGTTCCAGTTAATGGTCAAAGGAAAAAGTAACACAGCATTTTGTCTTGTAACATTCTCAGTCACAGTGCTTGAAAACCAGTTTCGAGTTAAAAATACGAGATATTATCGTGGTACAATTTTTGGATCAATACTTCATCCAGTTACAAACACAACGCTGTAAACTCCCACATCTTCATAGATGTCTAGTAATTTTACTCAGATTCTGACGGAATAGTTAACTAGAATCAATCATTTGTAAAAGAAACTTTTATTAAAATATTAGACAAGAATCAATTCCAACCATAGGCGAACGGTTACAAGTAAAACGTCAGGTAATTCAATCGACTTACATCGGCATCTGGGTTTGGACTGAGTACACTGGGATCATAGTCGTAGAGTGCCACCATCTGCCTAGACATGCCTGATAGAGATGGTTTTCCTGGTTCATTGGAACCGGTCAGTTGTGAAGCCCTCATTTGTCGAGATACCGGCTGTTGAGATGTTCTCAGTGGGGGTTCTCTCATGGATGTTTGTCCTGAAAATTCGTAGCAGGAGTCCTCTTGGCCGTATAAGGTCGCAACTGTGTTGGTAGATCTGCATTGTGGGAGGGGTGGATTTTCCAGGGGGGATCTTCTAGAATGTGGCTGTGTTGCAAGTGCCTCTCCCTAAATGACAAAGACATACCGAAGAAAAATTCCAATATAGGAGAAAAAATCTTTGAAAGAAATTTATGGAATATCAGCTCGTAATTTACAAATGGTACCAACAGTTATGTAGGACTATAAATTGCTACCAAGTGGAACGAAGCAATTCTGTTTTCCAGCGAAAGTAAATGGAATGTTTAGCTCTGTTGACAGGCCACATTCTTCATCAGAGCTACTCATCAACCAAATGCAATAGCAGTAATACAAAAAATAAAAATATAATAAATAAAATAAAATAAATAAAATAATAATAAGAATAAAAGTAAAAAAAATAAAAAAACAAAATACTGAAGACAAGACAATCTTCGTTTCGTCAAAGTAAATTCAGCACAACTCAGCACAATGCTTATAAGCCTGCTGAAAACTCCTCCCTAAGACACATTGCCGTTGTTACCCAGAATAAGTATTCAAGCAGTCATCTGATGACCCAGGAAAGCTGCCCTGACTTCAGCAGGGTACTTTCAGAGCCAAAAGAATCCATACATTCTGATGGTTTACTCCCCGTTTGATATATGTACAGAACAATATTTGACAAATACCACAATAATAACGAAAACAGAGTAGTTATTTGGATGGTCAGTGAATCCAGTGTACCTTCTAAAGCTTTCTGCTGGGTGAACCACAATTCGGATCCCCAAATCGGATGTACTTCTGTTGACCTGCTGGATGGAGTTGAAAATCAGTAGCATTACACCAAGCCCAACCAAACACGAGGCCACTGAATAAAGTAGGTTGACATATGTGGAACCAAATATTTAGACCCTCACATTTTGTATGGCTGATGTTGACCCATATGATCTACCGGTCATAGCATCAGAAGTCTGGTGTGATGGTAAATTCTGATGCGATACATGCGTGATTCCGGAATGTCTGTGCCGCGGCCTGCTCAGCTGACCCGGTGGAAGCGATGGCTCTTCAGGATATCGTGGCCGCTCGGGATTCGTAACCTGCTCCATTAGATTGCTTGTACCAGGGTACGTTGAATCTGCTGGGCCAATGTCTCGCTCCGGTTTGGACACCATATTTGATGGTACCAGTCCGCGAAGCCCATTGCATTCCCCGTAAAAGAAACCATCTTCATCACAGTCACCAAATATCTGGGTAGGAAAGAGGCATAAATTTGCAAGAGTACTCGGTTTGATTCCGAAGATTGTTATGATTGAAATATACATTGGGAAGAAAAATGAAGATGCTCCCATGACTTCTGAAGACCTAACAGCGCAGACATACAAATCAACAGGTTACACAAAAGAGGCTCGTGAGAGATAAATTTATTGCAGTAATGACGTGACGCTTAAACGATTGATCAGCAAATCTGGCCTGTATATGGGATTCACCTCCAGCACTACGTTTTACTACTTTTGCCCCACAGTAGAAGTAATAAAGCATGAAAAATAGCTTAGCAAGCAGTCTTTACAGAACTGTTAATTGGACGACATAACAGACATTCGCCTAAGTAGTTATAGGCGCATTAATAGATTATAATTAAAAACTAGAGGTTGGAAGTACTTTGGCTGGTTTAACGCAGAAAGCTGTACGCCGCAAAATAGAACTCTCCATGCTGCAAACGTGTTCGGGTGGGCTGAAGTTTATTGAACACATGCATTTTGGAAGTGAGCGGCGCACCATCTGCACACAACCGAAAAAAAGGATGTGTTTGGAAATGAGGCAATTTTATGACTAGGTAAGAAAAGGAAGCCAAGAAAGCCCACGGCTTTTTCATTGCAGTCTGATTTTCCTCTGAAAGCTGGCCTGGGCTTCAACTATACCAATTGCTGCCATATTGGGAACTTGATTCAAGACAGAAGTGTCTTCAGACGGACCTCATGAATGATGTTGATCTCCGTTCTCGTATATGTGGTAACTAACCTATACAGCGTCAAAGCTGACAATACTGTTGAAGAATGCCGGTGTTTTCGGTTTTCCTTTCGTCTACTACGGAAATTGCAGACAGCGGAAAAAGTAGCTTATTGGTCCAATACTCTGCAATGCAATCCATGTCGTAAACTCTGCAGCTTTGTTTTTCGTGAAAAAGAGTTAAATTTTGGGACTTTCTTGCATTTTGGTTTACAGAAGTTATTTAAATATAGTTTTTATTTAGATGATGTTCTTTCACCATCCTTACAGTATTCGTGACCGCATGAATAATCGTTTGAATATTGGACCGTCAGACAAACGTGACGTGCAACTTCACCTGCCCAACTGCACCCGCCCTAAGAACTGCGTCATTCTTATCTATCGCATCAGTACGGATAGAAGGCATATGTCGGGGGATTTGAGTAGTCCTCTCACGTGAAATGCGTAAGTCGTAGATAGAAGGTATGTAACAACAAAAATGGATAGACGGATAAACAGCCGAAAAAGGTGTCACGTGTTCAGAACCAAAAAACCAGATGTGCTGCTCGAGGAACTTTTGTGCGCACAGAACTCGCTGATGAAGGTTATTCAACATGAGTTCAATGAGATTTTGGTTTTGGTTACACAGCAATATTCGGAAGGATGACTTCGGATCGATTCGGTGACCGATTTGCAGCAGGGTCTTAGCAACTGACGAAATAGTTCCGCAACTTGGTCTCCAATCATTCGGGAGCGGCTTCGTGATTGCTGGAAGGATGTGGTGCTGTTGTGTAACTCCACCGCACCCTAGGGAAGAAATCAGTCTCTTTCGCCTAGCGACCACAGAATTGTGACCGATGTATCGCTCGGCATTCTTCCAGCCCGATAAAAGATCGGGAGAAGTCAATAAATAATATGTCAAAAGAACGGAAATTTGAAGTCGATCACTTAACTGATAACAAGCATCTTAAAAGAAAGCAACTTTACACGGAACTTTCTATTCTGCGGGTCCACAGTTACACAACAGAGACGTAGTGTGGATCAGTGACTTCAGCTGATACAGAGACCCAAAGCATGAGATAACCCCCGAAAATACAGAAGGTGAATTGTGTATATAAGCTATTTTGCCTACGACGAAATTGCACGTTGGTTAGCTTGTATTTTCGACCTACTCCGCAGATGTTTACTCATAATTATTTTAACAACACTGGAAATATTCTGGTGAGTTCTAGAAAAAATGTTTTCGTTTACGTTGACTCAATTTTTATCAACTTACTTCCTTACTTGTCATATCAGTAATTCTGTGGCGACATCTTCACTAAAAATCTCGGTTTTCGTCTACCAGTCGACTACATTAAAGATGGGATTTTGGTGCACACAAAAATATCAGGTTCAAATTTGAAAGAAATTTCCAGAGGTAGGTCGATGGTGTTGCAGTGGGCAGTTGTCTGGGCCTAAAACTAGCAGCTAAAAGAGACAAGATTCATCCCTTAAAAAGTCTGATTTCTAATGTCATCTCGGAAAGCTTCATCGAAATTGACTATGATGCATTGACTCCAAAGGGTGAAATGCAAGCAGTGCAAAGAAAGATTTTCATCCATTACTACATTTCGCTTGTCATTGATGGACGAATGATATCAAACAAAGGCAGAATTCCGCTTTAAAAACAGTAGAGTGCTACGAAACTATGGCTTTTCTAGACTATAAATGGAATCGTCTTTTATAGGCGTTAAAGTAGCTGATCATATTTATTAGTAACTCCAGTATTCCATTAGATGTGCCGAGGGTGCGCTTGATGCAAACTGGTCAACGAGCCGATCCGACGTTTTCGTCTTGAGTATTGCTGTTGCAACCAGAACTCAAACCTTTTGTCTATTAATGAAGTCGGTTCTGTGTGCAACGCAGGTAGTTACGTGGTCCTACCACGTGAAGCCAAATTTTGCTGTTTTCTGTCCATCCATTCATCGCTGTTACCAGGTCTCTCCTGTATTTAGTTTACACGTTTCACCTCTCGCGGTTGAGAATAGTGAGAGGAACATTGACGTCTCACGAAATAAGTCATGTAGACACAATTACAATAGCTTAAGCGATTTGGTGAGTGCAAATCCACACTGTAATTGTTGAAATGACTAGAAAATCAATGAAAGAGGACTGAAAAAACTTACTTTAATGATTTGTCCTTCTTGAAAGGGCAACTCTTCTTGAACAGCATCTGGGTTTGGAGACATCGTTGCGGGGTCATAAGCATATAAGGCAACAACAAACCGCATAGACTTTGTATCCAGAAACCGCTGTTGCACAGGGAGACCATAGTTACCAGCCTGATCGCCATCACCTGGATGGATCAAAATGATGGATTTTTGGTTGAAAAAGGCTTATTTAACTTAGGACAATAGTAAATATTCCGAAATGGTGAAGCTTACTTTTATGATATGGTCGTCGAAACTCATCAAGTGCTACCGGTGGTGGGACGTGTTGGATTAACTCCTGTGGCATTCTGGAAGATGTGTTCATGTGGGTAGTGTTGTGAATCCCGCTGGTGGAAGAAAACGGGGGCTCAGAAGGGTAATGTGATAGAAAAGGTTGAGCTCCAGACAGTGCAGTAGTGTTTTGCAATTTTCTTCGACCCTCCACTGAACTTTTAGGAGCCTGTACAAACTTTGTTTGTTGTGAACATGGGTCGACTAGTTGTTCCGTTATTTTGATATGCTGAGAAGGTACTCCTGGCCCTAATTCCTCATGATATCCACGGAGATCTATACGCTTTGACCGAGTTCGTCGTGGCGGCCCAGATGTCTCAGAGTCCTGGTGGATTTCTGGAAGGTGGAAAGGTGACTCATGAATCACGTAGAGGTTTTAGCAGCCAAACTTGGAATAACAGTATTCTCGGAAACAGTCAAAGCGCACAAAATACATTTCTAGAAATGGCCTTCTAGTTTATTTGTTTTTTGGAACTATTGGCAGTTTTAGATGTCAAGGGCCAGAAATACCATTACAGTAAGGCTGTTGCCGGTATGGGTGATATTTTGAATATACGATTAGCTAGAACACTTTGATTCCACTTAAGGAACGTTGCCGTATTTCGGTGCATTGTGTTATCCCTGTTGTTACCAGTGAAACTGATTAGTATGCAGTTCAGAATTCCAAAAAAACTGCAGCTTCCAGGAGTTTCATGAGATGCGCACCCCTTATGACTTCTAATGAGAACAAACAGCTCTACACTGCTTCTCTGCTTTTCGGCATAGATTGGCTTCAGTTACAGGACGAAATCTCCACCAAAATCTGCTGCTTATCTTTCGAACCGATTCTACTTAAAATGTAATGTAATGTATGTAACATAGGTAAAATAATGTATGACAGACAAGATGGTACCACGACTTTCCAATGTAAGTCATTGGCCGTGATACATATGCACTGATGGATTTCATCCTGTCATACAGACTGGTCCCTGACACCGTTAAGCTAAAGTCAAGCAGTAGATGAACCGAGCTTTCTACACGCAAGTGCTGTTTGCATTCAGAAGTAATTTTCTGACAGGTGTACACGGATGGCGTTTTTTTGCAATAACATCGCCACTACAGATTCGGGTTAGGCATGTACAAGGTGCAGCCAAAGAGTTACACCAGAATGCACCTCGGAAGATTTGGTATTGTCGGACAATTTATCAGGACACATGGGAAACCGCATAAAAATGAACATGATTGAAACGTGTTTGACTGTAGGCTAACAATAACCTGGAAAATTCTCAAGGATGAATTAATGCCGTTATGGTTGGCCGAACCTCTTCACAGAAAAAATGGAGTATCATTGATTTGCCATCGAGGGCCTACAACCATGAATTAAATGCGAGTGGGGAACTTACGGATTTCGGGCACTGAGTGTACTGGATGGCCGAAAGTGTGCGCTTTGTGCTGTGAAATAACCACAAAAAAGAATGGATGGATTCTAAAAATTGAACCAGAATGGGAAAGTTACAACGATGTGCTCACTACAAAAGATTCACAACGCCCAACATTCATAACATGAAAATAAAGACATATCACAGAGCAGAGAGCAGCTGCCGTTTGACAAATACTTAGGGCGGAACAACAATTATTTTTTATCGTAAGTCATACCCAACTGCCGACACTTCCATGACCAGCTTTCCTGATCAGCGATCGATGTGTTCTGCTGGGGTTTTGAGGCCAGTAGCATTGAATTTCCGGGGCTGCTTGATTGTCAAACTCAAATAAACGGGAGGCCCAAGATGTTGACACACCTTTGGGGCCATATTGACGCTGAGGTCGATGTGGGCTTGTGCTTCTGCTTCGGGGTCTATAATACCCGGGCTTGCGTGTTGGTAGCATAACCTGCCCACTATTCAAGCGTTGTTCACTAAAACCATCTGGTACATAAAAGCTGTACTTGTCGTCATTTGAAGAAGAAGAAAATGCTCTGATGATTGGACCAGGCACCTTAGTTTCAAACTGGTCCCGAAACCTGTGCCCAAATTTTGTGAATACTAAGTAAGGCGCAGTGGCGCCGCGATGCGTAACTTCATCCCAGGGCATAGAACCACAGCGGGTGATATATTCTTGATAACTCTGATCAACTGGGAAACGTGGACAACGAGCTGAGCGAAATCGGATTCCATCTCCTTTTTTAAATTGTTCGTTCCCCAAGTACCTCGGTGATACTTCCAGATTCCTCAAATCCCAACTGCTTTTTGCCGAACCCCGCGGTCGTCTACCTCGGATAGGTCTTTTTTGGTGGATACTGTATAGTGAAGATGTTCGAAACCAGCGATTTGGGTCAGACACCCGGGCATCTTGAGATGGTGCTGTATCGTTTGAGTCCTCATGGAAGTCGTCTAAATCTATTTGTGTTGCATAAAGTAAACGGGGGTCATGATCATCTGACAATGATCGGAACTGACGCCACGATTTTCGTGCATACGAGGAATTCGTGGGGGATCGTCTGGTAACTGGAAGATGCGGCGGATGGCCTGAGCGGCCAGCATGTTGCTCTGGCCAAGGCCATGGTTCTGAGGAGTGAATGGGGTGTGATCTGAATCGATTTCTATGAAAACTCCGTTCTATCTCCGGCAGGTTCATTTCCGGGGAGGAATTTGGTGCAGAGTGTTCTTCGTTATCAGCCAACTTACGGCGCCTTAACAGGGCCTGAAATCAAGTGTATCACTCATTATTAGCAAGACACCGTATGGTGCTTCTAAATGCATCTAGCGCAAAGAATGTCTAAACAATATTGCTGACTCAAGGCCAGTATGTATAGAAGGACCCTCGCCCCGTATTTTGCTTAGGCTTTATCCCGTCAAAGTACATTCACTGAACCATTTACTTGGTAACATTGATAATCCAAAACACGAAGGTCATAAAATTCATTCTTAACAGAACACACTCATATAAAGTTGCTGGTAATTCATCGATAAACCCGCACCCGCTTCGTTCTTCATGAGGCTCATCAAACAGGCTTAGTCCCTGAGTTTTCATCAGCCCTACACTTGAGCATCACGCAAGTAGCGAAATACACTTACCTGTAAACTAAGTTTGCAGTAAACTTAAACTAAACATATGCTTATGCAGCACTTTCAGTTGAGTCTTCTGCAAAAACCTACTTTAATTTAAATGAATACATATCGCTACTTGCGAACAATTTGATGTTCAAGTGGAATATAGGCTTGGTGAAATCTCGGGTACTATGCCTACCTAATAAGCCCTGGAAGGACAAAAGCAGCAATGTGCTATCGAAGAGTTCCCAGCAAGTTTGGTAAGGAAGTTCGTTGAATTCAAGTTGAACTTCAGTCGGCGCATGACCTCCATTAGGAAGTAGTGGGAGAACGTCAGTAACACACTTAGAATGCCTAGGTTTGGTTAAATATTCGACCTCTCTGCAAGCATAGGTCTCAGCAGTGATTGTTACGCGTGATTCTCATCCCAATCGCCTGCTGACTTGTTCAGCCAATAAATCAGCCGATGTTCTTTTCCGAAGGCAAAGAAGCACGCACAAGATTGATGTATGCTTCAAATTCCGTCAAATTTCACCATCGGAATGCCCAAACTCATTTATAAGCCAACGAAATATTCACTCTGACAGGTTTGCGAAAAGTTTCTAGAAGAATGGAAAGCGAGATGAAATGTGAAAAACAGAGTTTTCTAGTTTAATGGAGATTTTTTCCTGTGAGTGAAGCTATTCTATGCTGGAAAGCTTAGAAGCTCTGCAC
>SJOL01006980.1:163870-180471 GCA_004794785.1 Opisthorchis felineus | reverse complement strand
TTGAAAGTCCTGCCCTTAGGAAACTGGATGTTACGTCGAAGCTAACCACTTTTGATCATAAAACACCAGCAAAACCGATGGCATGATCAAAAATGATCCACCACGTGACTCAGTCTTAGCCATTTTTCGACCTGAATACTTGTCGCTGTCTTCAAGTTCCTAAGGAGAGGTCACATCGTTAGTTATGTCACCACCAGATCAACACAGGCCAAATTGCTTAGCGTGACGTGCCAAGTTCCATCAGACCGTTCATAGGACGTCCACCGGAAAAACTCAAAATAACGCAAGCAAGTGTATTTACATACGCTAACCCATCCATTGTTACAGAGTCATTATATGTTATTGATTTGACGCCAGTCCGCCGTAAACGCTTCTTCCAAAGTGACTTTGAAACTCAGCTAAAGCCCCATAAGCCTTCATTACTACCCTAAGTTGCAACTAGTTCACTAATGTGCAGTTTGATGACACGTAATAGAAAGTTGATCTTAAAAACTTCTGTATCGAGAATAGTTAATGATCAGGCGGAGGACATAAAGATATTCCACTATGATCTAGTGAAAGTGAACTGCAACATCAAAGTCTACCTTTCAGTGGAAACAGATGGAATAATAGATGAGTGTTACATCATGAATCAAGATGTTAAATGTTTATCATTTTGGAAAACATGGAGGCACATTACGATCAATTTTTTGTGACCTATTATCCATATATGAATCCGGCAGTTTATGTTCAGCGAATAAATATCCACTTTGATTGAGTCAGAACGATCGATCGGTCTTCTAGCTGAAAAAATGCAACACAGCTTAGGTAATCAAAGTACTGATATGTGTGGTTTTTTAGACTTTAACCAGTTTGCTTGAGTTTCAATCTCATGAGCTCATCTGATAAAAGAAGCCAAAAATTCACATTTCCGAAGCAGTCATCAGAAAGTTATGGTCATTTACAGGAAATCCTATTTTTGATTGATATCGTTATTCGGGTCCATCTTCTCAAGATTACATCATAAACCGTTCCATTAAGGAAGAGATCTCCCTAAAATCACCCGTCTTATTGACTTCGGCCTACTCGTTACCAAGATTCGGTTTACGCCTAGTGCCACTCAGATTGTGCTAACACATTTCCTATCCGCGCTGGTTAAACTTCCACCGCTTTGCTCCAAACTTCTGACCATGCGCTGACTAGCCATACTTGCTTTTTACTGGATGTCATCATCACAACAACAAACGTAGACCTTTAGATGAGACAGCTTAGTGTTTTCCCTCCCCCACCCGCACTAATCCTATGATCACCTCTAATTAGTTGCTCATTCTTTTGTCTTATATATCACTGGTTTGTTCTCTGTAATCGCCTTGTCAGAAGCTAAATCATTCTGTTTGCTGCTCAGTAAGCGTTTGTACGGCCTAGTTGTTACATCGCATTGGAAATTTTTCTAGCTGGAGGTCCTGAAATATATCATGTAAATTCTCCCCAAAACCGTTGCGCATATCCTGCCTCTGGGCAAACAGTCGCTAACATACTCACAACCATTCAGGTTTTGGTCATCCGAAGCGTCTGGATTCTGCCCTTAACACATTCCCCATCTTATTAGGAACCAAATTGTTCTGGGTTAAAGCAGCGCACCCATTTTTACAGCTCCATGTCATACATCGGACATGCCCATCGGACAAAACGGGAGAAATTAGTTATCCAGGTATTATAGAAAAAGAACCTAGTGAACATTTGTAGGTATTCTACCCAAAAGTCATCCAGGACGCCTCATCGGAAAAATATGAACATTATATCACAAGCTGTTAATCAAACGGCCCACACAAGTCTGCTGTCCGAATGGGAAATTGCATGTGGGCCCATTAGCGCCATTGTCCATTGATATAAATAAACCTACAAGACTGTTAAATTTATCCTGTCTTTTAGAGACACCACTTTGAACTTCATGCCTCTGGGGACGTTTGTCTTTTCCCTAAATCAGGGCGTATTTACTTGTTCCCACGGTGCTTAAGCAGGTTACGTCAGGAAGGCTTCATAACAAACTTCCGACAACATACTCAAGCACATTCCAGAAGCTTCTCTCTGAGGAACAGATGAAAATTCCTCGGGTTGCGCCAGGTCTCTGATAGTTATTCTATAACAAGAAAATATAGGCGGACGACCTCCCTAAATCCCCTAAGCCTCGATCTGTCCGGCAAGCTGTCGGTGGTTGAAGCGGTGGCAGTAAGTTTGTACAAACCTCATTTTTGCGCCCATAAGGAATTAAATTAAACATAAATGCCTTATAACCATTCATGCGGCAACCCCAAATGCCAGTTAACGCTTAATACGTTGCTCCGCCATTGTAAGTGTGAAAAATTAATCTTTTGAAATTCTGCTCCTTTGGTATGGTTTTTCGGACTCATTTTCCAATACAAACATGGCAGATCCACTGTGTAAAACTTTGTTTCAAACGGACAGCATTGTTTTGTGAATACCGCTGGAAATGTTTGTCAGAACTTAACAAAAGGGAACATGAGTTGTAACAAACTGGAATCATAAAAAATGCTGTATTCTATTGTTGGCTAGCGAAGTCAACTTAGAAAGTACTGAAAAATTTCGTATTCAATCGACGTCATCACATTCACTTTGGCCAATCGTGCCATATCTCATGTATTACCTTTGAATTTTAACGATCTTGACTAGCGTCAATTAGATCCTTAAAATCAACTAAAACTATTTCCGATTGAGGGATTTTCGTCTGAATATCTAATACAATATTCGATAAGACGATGCAAATGCGCTGTTTTCTTGGAAGCTCCTGAAATTGTTCAACCGATTGGGTTCTGTTTTTCAATACTTGTGATTTAATAGTACGTCATACCGGTCACCGTTGTTAGTGCTCAGAAAAGTACCTGAAGTAAGACAAGAATAAATATTGACAAAGCCCAAAATTTTGAACAAAAGGCAGATCAGTATCTTCCATAGCACTGACAAGCCATTGGTACAATATGGTTGAAGGGGTCGAATACAACTAGGACATTGTATGTCAATGGGCAAAGCGGATGGGTTGTTTTTAGGAGTTCTGTGTAAATGGCACCAGTTGGGGGAATACGCTGACGAATACATTACCTGGTGCGAATCAGTTACATTGTCTTAAGGGTGGAAGCTACAAAGCATACTACCAGGAGAATTGGTTTGTAAAATTTTGTGAAAGTATACTGTGATATCTCGAATATCGTACCAACTGAAACATGAGGCGGCGTTTGTACAGCACATTCAGTTGAAGAATATGATAAACAAGAGATTCAGTTGAGCCTCTCATGAAAACCCAGGTGATATGCAAATGAATGCATTTGTGGAAATCTGTCCAATTTTGGTTCAAGTAGAACATACGGTTGACGGAAACTCGGGGACCGCGCCTACTTGATGAGCCCAAACAAGGGCAAAACCGGTCGTGGGCTATCAAGGCGTTTTCAGCAACCTTGTGAGTAGTATCCCTTATGAAAATATACTGCGGTATCTCGAATATCGTACAAACTGAAACATGAGGCGGCCTTTGTGCAGCACATTCAGTTAAAGAATATTATAAACAAGAGATTCAATGGAGTCTCCCGTGAAAACCCAGTTGATATGCAAACGAGTGTATTTGTTGAGATCTATCAACGTTGGGTTTGTAGCAGTTTGTTCCAGTAAAACATAAGGTTGACGGAAAGTCGGCGACTGTGCCTACCTGATGAGCATCAAGAAGAGCGAAACCAATCGTGAATCGTCGGAGAAATTTCAGCAATTTTCAGTTACTTCATTAGGAAGTAGCGCGGCCCTTATTTTGAACGATATCCTGACTAACTACTCTCTAACTCAAATAGGCACTTGTCGTTCAATTTGGACTACGAGAGTATTAAGGAGAAAAATGGGTTCGATCCAGTGATGGTGCTGAGGCCTGTGTTCGTGCGTAATGGCTGGTTATCGTTTCTCTTTTACATGATGCTGATATCACATTGTGCGAAAATCTCTTATAATATTTTCTGCCAAGGGTGAACATAAAAGTAAACAAACTCTGGCTTCTACTGCAAGTTTCTGATGTTTTGGCAGAGTAGAGTTTAATTTGGAAATGCTCTCTACAATATGACTCACAATCCCAAGATGGAGTGAAAGACGTGAGCCAAAGATGCGCCTTGCTGCTTGAAGTGAGCCCGCCGATGCCAATAGTAACTCTGCGGTCAGATTTACTGGAAGAGAACCTGGTCCCGCAGCGCCTTTTAAAATGTTAGATTTGACAGGAGACCCGGAGTTCGCGAAAGCGGCCTTGGATTCAGTTGCGTCCCTTGGAACATTGGAGTGTACCGTGATAAAAAGGTGCTGAGGTATTCCAGTACCCGGAAGATCTGGGCTTAACTGTCCGTTGTCAGCTAGTGTAGCTTCAGACGTCTCAGTTTCACTTAATCTAGTAACGGAACTCGTAGTTCCAGCAGCTTCCAAATGACGTTTGATTTGCTGCAATGGTATGATGGCATGATCGTCTGGGAAGAATAGAGAAGAAAACGGCGTATTTTCTCAAAGTTACTCATATTTAATTTAATTGCGTTAAAAAATAACTCAAATGTGAGATTGTGCTCAAATGTGTACCCATTTATTTTTCACAATAAACTGAAATATATCCATATATAAGTGCACACTAACGTCCAAATGAACGTTCGGTTGCTTTAAGGAAATATTCTATAATTTACGACCAACTTTTCGATTAGTGCCCATTTTTGACGTAGGCTTACCATTTCTTGGGGCGAAAGAACAAAAATGAGCAACGAAACATAACATTTTCCACTGGACTATTTTTGTTACGTTTTAGTGCTATGAAGAGTCTTGTAGGTGGCCAAGTAACTTCCGAAACCTCCATGTCCATCAGTTGCAGGATTTAAGATAGCAACTATGCACTGTGATTCCACAGTGCCCACGAGACTAAAATGTCAGCTGCTCACTTTACATTACGGTGACCGACTAATTTGCCGAGGTAAGTCCGATTTGAAGAAGTCGGCGACAGTCATCACCCCCAAGAGCAACGGTCAGAGGCTAGGTCAGCACAGAATGGGGTATGTTTCCGATATGAAGAACAGACGCTATATGCTAGGTTGAAACCGAACCCCCCCCCCCCCCAAAAAAAAAAAAACCTGACTTGACGGTTCTTGGCTGCCATTCAAGAGGGGAACGTCACCCTGGGTATAGTGTAGGAGCCAGTGCCGCATTACAAACAAGGCTTGTAGGTATTTGGACAATGTTTCCGACTTACTGACGGCTGCTCTGCACTGGAACTTGCCTGAGAAGTGACCTGCTGAAGCAAAGTGCTCTCAACGTTAGGGTAAATATTTTTTTATTTTGTCGAAGTCACCCCAGACAACGCTGGTTAAAATGTCTTCGGGTTTACAGATACCTTATACTAAGCAGCCAAGTTTTATAAGCGGATATTTACCAGGTGGATTCCCGCGCTGAACATACGAACTAATGTATCAGTATTCACACACTAAGGTTTGCGGCATAATTTACTCGTTCACCGCGTCATCTGCGACTCACACTGGTTGGCTGAAAGAAGGATGTTAGCGAGAAAATAATTACGGAGATTACTGAACAGTGTCTGACATGCAACGTATTTTAAGAAAATTATAAAGCGGTGTAATCGGTTTAACAGTTTGAAACTTACGCTTTTCGTTTTACTAGAGTCATACATTATCTACGTAGTCGTTCCATCGAAACAGCCACGTAATAGTTGTAGAGTTACGTTCGTTAACTAGATTAGCCTACACACATTTTTCGTTGTATATTCCTCCCACGTTCCGATTATAAAACACTTGTTTTTCCGTAGTATTGTGACGTACTGGAACCTAAATCGCCGTATAATAAAATAAATATTGCTGAAAACCCCTATTCCGGGGAATACCAATAGATATGTTATTTCGCACTTGTGATCAGTTAAGTGAATAAAATTTTGCCATGGAGCCCGAGTTGGCGGCTTGGAGGGAATCGTTTTCTGATGCATTCACTGTCATGGTTATTCTCGGTGAAAAGATTGTTTGATCATAGCGCATAAAAGTAGCTGTGTACGACAAACGAAGTCCGTTCTTTCTTTGTAAGAAATGGTTCTTTATGCACTTCCACGTCGTAAGTTAGAATCTATCCACCAGAATCTGTCACCTGTCCATAGTAGTCGGGCCGTGGCGAGTTTGTGGGCTATACTGGCTTGCAGTTTATTCCACAGGGTACAAACATGCCAGGAAGGCCAAAGGGAAGCAGCCGGCCAAAAAATGACAAGCCCCATAATACGAATAACCATAAGGCGGGACAGTTTGGAGATAAAGTCGTACAGTTCTCCGTGACTGAAGTATAAATACGGTAAGGTGTTTCCTCAACACTTTTGGAAGCGGTGATGATACCTTCCATCCAGGAAGGATAATTTAAAGAAGGTCAGCCCTAAAGACTGCACAATCCTGCCCTCTAATTGTTGACCGTAGCCGGCGACACATGATCCAGTGCGTCCCAAATAACAATAAGCAACAGACATATCATGCCTAGACCTTGCATCACGTGATACAGATGTAAAGTGTGCCCTCGAAACATGCATACAATATTCGACTTCGTTTGTGCACCTCATATCGTTTAGAATGAAATCAGACGCTCTACATTTCATTCTTCGAGTATCTGATGATCATGGTGCAATGGCTCGTTGTATCTATGGTGAGATTTGCACTGAGCCCCAAGGCCGAAAGCGCTGAACTGGACTGGATCGCAATGAACAGTCGCTTTTGCGTTGTCATGTTTTCTGGATCAGTTAAGCTCAGTGCAGTTCGATGCGGTAAACGGTTTCTGTTTGTCACATCACACAACTTGTACTACTAAATACCGAAGAACCATAACTGGGTGGTAGATTTGGAGTCAACGCCAAGCTCACGAATAGCACCAGACGACTTCATCGGTTATGTGCTGAGAATACTCTGTTTCTGGCCGTTGCAAACTTTCAAAACCAGCTCTCACAATGAATTGCCTGGAGGCCAGCTTCGAACTCGGTTAGATTATTTAGTTGTCATTTAACGACGGAGAGATCCATATAAAGACTGGGGGTACACAACTTGACTCCGACCACGCCTTTGTATAAGCTCGGTTATCAGCTCACGTTCCCTCGGGACTGAGCACGCCGAAACACAACAGCTCCGTCCACTTTTGAGGAATTTCAAGAGTTCAAAAGTGATCGGTTGATCTGCCAAGAAACCTATTGGAAACGCACAGCCCCGCTGATAAAGAAAGTTGTTTAGAAGGTGGATAGATTGTCTACCTAGGCCATCCAAATGAAAAAATCGATATCAAGGTGATCAGAAGACATTACTGCTGCCAGAAAAGACATGCCATCAACTAATGTTCAAGATGACACACACAGATCTCTCAACCGTCTGGAGAGTATTAGCCTGAAGAATGACAAAGAAGGTCGATAGATTTTACAGTCACTCTCTTTTAGCTGATTTCGTCAACCAGCCAACGTAAGAATGGTGATAACGAAATGATTAGCGTAAAAGATGGGACAGCAATTAATTCGTAGAATCATTGCCTTGAGCTATGAACCGAACGCTGTATAGAACAGTTCATCTTGCCCACTTCGACAAATCTAGATTAACCCAACAGGTCTATATTGGCCTGCAATCAGCGACAGAAATCTAGCGCGAAATATCATTCATCTAAAGCAACAAGGCAACTACCCCCAGGATTGTCAGCATTCTACCTGGTGCTAAGAATAAGAAAAGGGCACGGTGTGATAGCTCCACTTGTGATAAGTGTGGAATGAAATTAGGATAGTGGTGGTAAGTGGCACCTTTCCTGAGGTAAAAAAGAGGTGGAAAAGTTATTCGAAAACAGTCACCGCTTCAGTCTAGTATCCACTGACTTCAAGGTGTTGTCTGAGAAGTTGATCGGCCGCCGTGAGAATCAAGCCAGATTTTCCCCGGATGAGAATACATCGACCATTTCCTAAGCACTGAGTAGGCGATACTCTTCCAAACATTTAAAAGTCGTCGACTTTCTTGAGCTGAAAGATGCTTTTCACCCTGTAAGTACGGCCGCGGCTGGTTATCAGAGGTGGCTCTTCTCAGTTTTTATCCTTTATCCTTTTTATCACTTTATACTAAGTTTTGTGGGTGTATACCAGTACACGGCAAGCATTTACCTAAGCTTATCCTTTCCAGTGGTGTAAGACAAGTCTGTCCTCTCTCACCATCCTTCTTAAGTTTGTTACTAGTCTGCTGCTCGCAACCTCGCTGAGTCTCTGGAACCTCAGGGATCGAAATACTTCCGGGCTTCCCGCTAACAGACACTGAGGATATGGATTACGCTGATCCACATGTTTCACAGCCTTCAGGGATGCAAGCCATTTAAGTTAACCTAAATAAATCTGCTGAACGCTTCGGTACGCGCTTCAAGCCTGCAATGTGTGAAGTGCTGCTACAAGAGTGGGTGGGATCAAACCTAAATTCCTACTTGCAAACAAGACAACCGACGTGTTAGATAAGCCTGCTTACCTAGGCAGTTGCATACGTTGCAGTGGATGTGATGAAGATGAGATTACTTCTGAAATGTGGAAGGCCAAAGCAGTTGTACCAGCCTCCAACATCCATGGCGCTAAAAGAACGTTGGTTAGTATATCAAGGGCATAGTATACACTGCGCTAGTGCGATCCTTACTGTTTTCTGGATCAGAAACGTAGCCTCTAAGCGCATAAGATGCACTAGGTTTGTCGGTGCTTCACCACTGTTGTGTTCGAACTATTGGCCTAGTCCTGTGGGAACGTCAAATCAACGATGCTAGAGTACGACAAATAGTTTTAGTAGGAAGGGGCCCACATGCGACGAACTAATCAAGCATTATGCATTATACATACCAGAGGGCCGTCTCCCTCTTACGACTCTCTCTTTCAGGCCTTATGCAACACGCCGACTACCAAAAGACGAATAGTCTGTGATTTCGTAACAAAATACGGAGGCGCTAACCAGTAAAATCTGTTGGGTTGACAACTGCCGTGGATCCCGCGATTCAATTCATTAAGGTTAATGGTATTTGCAGACAAAGCGCACTCAAGCAGTCAGCGACGCTCGTGCATCGGATCTATCTTCTTCAGTGCATAGCTTTTCAGTTTTCCGTTTCTTCAAACAACCAAACTCACAATACAAACCAAATGATTATGCCACCGCTCTCAATATCTGGTTGTATCTCCCCGCTTTCTCATTTCTGGGTGACTGAAAGTGTGGTGGCTGGTCCTTGGTCCTCGGTTTAGAGCTGATATACTGAACTGAACAAAACTTTTCAACTTGATAAATCAGGCACTTACTCGTAGATTCGGCAACCTCCACGAGAGAGTTTTCGTTAAGGCAGACGGTATATCCTTGTACGGGAAGGGTGATGCCGGCACCGGCTGCTGTTGCAGCTGCAGCCGCACCCTGATCCTGTGGAACCGGCAACCATGTGACAAGCAACATGCCATCTTGGGGACCTGGCTCTAGTTGGACGTTTGTTGGGGGATCCGGTAGGCCTGTGGGCGAAAGAACAAACAATATACAGAAGCTAAATCAAGATCAACAGCTTAAGACAGGCCGAATAATAATAGGTAATATGTTAGGTCGATTGAAGTAGAATATCCGACCTCCCCCTTATGAAAGTTAGCAAAAGCAACCATGAGTAGCTGGTTCAAAAAGCTGGCCTTGTGTTCAGTTGACTCGTTTCCTCCCACTTATCACAGTCAGCTCTACCAGAGAAAATCTGCATTAATCGTTACTGGCAGTGGCTTGAACTGTTCATAGAAGCCGTACTTTAGCGAGCTGAAGAGCTGGGTTTGCTAAACACGACCTTTAAGAACCCCTGGAGTGTTTTCATCTAAAACACCAGATGACCCTGCTGTGTCCTCAATGTTAACTCTCAACATTCACAACTTCTATGTCGATATTCTGAATGGGGTAAACTATCGTCACCATCCAGTCTTGCCATTTCCGAGACTTACTGTCTCCTAACAGGGGACTAGCTGGAACGGTGTGGAAGCTAAGTTGCTCTGACCTTTGCGTCAAAGCTAAATTTGATTACAGTGTGGCCTTCGTGGGTCTATGTTTGACACATAAAAGAATCTGCCTGACCGGCCTATTTGTTGGCAAAACAATTAGTGACCCAAGGACGTGATTACTCCGTAGTAGAACATGCTTGGGGCTCGTGAATGAGGACTGAACTCAACCGACAGCTTACAATCATAATAGGGTTTTGTTTCACTGAAAAACGGAGGAAATTCCCAAGCAGATGTCTGTGCTGTCTGAAGATGCATTACCCCATCTGAATATAGCAGAATGATAAACGAGAGAGTAGTACGAATGGCTGTATGTCGCTGACATGCTTGGTTGTTTCTACTAATCCGGTCAAGTCACCACAGTCCCGGTTGAACCGATAGATATCCATACGTTTTCAGTGTTTTGTTGATATATGCACTGAAGATAGAAGCGGGACATTCATAGCGTTGATGACCAACCTCTCAATAAATGCGCTCGCAACGGAGTCACTTGCATTTGTACGCTCAGACGGGGCAAGATGGCTCCGTGGTTAGAGCGCGAATTTACTACCGGAATTTCCGTGATTCGAAACCGACCTCTGTATCTCGACTTCACCTGTCAATATCAATGTAACTAGTTCACTGGTAGTTACCGAAAGTTTGATAATCCGCACGTAAAAGGTACCACATAATAGTCAATAGTTGAGTGAATTTATAAAGTTTGGTTTTCATTTGACCACGCCATGAGAATTGATTTATGGGGTGAGTACATTTTCACCAGTGGTATGGCAATATGCACATTTGACGTAACCCCATATCAGAAACACAAGCATAACGACAACATATTTGTTACCGTCACAGCTACGTGACTCGCCATCATCGCCACCGACAGCACAATGTCAGTAGCTAAACACTGGTAGTTCACCGCCATACAAAGGCGACCATGCTGATGACACAACGCGACAACCAAGTTGGCGTCACACTACTGACAGTTGTAGGAATCATAATTGTACTTGAGCTGGGATACTGCCAGGATGCCCAGACCTGGAAATAAAGAAAATTATTTTCCTCGACTGAAGTATTTGGCTCAAAACCTGACCCCATAGCAGTGAGTTTAGAATAAACGTCAGTGTATCCACTTTTTTTTAAAGAACAAGCAGTCACCACAAACCTGGATAACCAGAAGACCATGTTGCTCTGACCTATAGTGGTTGACCAACTTGGTATGAGAGACTATGCGAGTGCTGCACTGACTCTCCTCTGCACTGTTCAATGGACGGCGGAGGCACACAAACCGTCATGTGAAGGTAAGGTCCAGCCTCTCCACGACAGAACTATGTGACTAAGGGGAGATAATGGCATAACAGATTGCACAGAAAATTTACCAAATCATCGTTTATACTTTTCACTACAGTGAGAAGACACCAAGCAGTCAACTCAAAATAACTAGTCAGTTGGTCAGTTCTCATTCAAAATCCTTTGATTCGCCCTAAAACTGTTTCCTCGATCTGACTTTCTATTCCGACCCAAATCTTTTGTCTAATCAATGAATCCAGGCCATTTACTGATGAAAAAACTTCCACTCACCAGCCTAACCAAACAAAAGGTATTTGATTAGCAAAAAATAACAAGACCTGAGCTCAGATTTGGGGAAAAAACGGAAACAACACAAAAGAAAAGATGGTCTTCGCATGTGGAGTTGCATTTGTCTTTTTCGCCAGAGCCAATCCGGTCTAAAATTCGTCTGTAGGTGTGCGTGTGTGTGTGCTTACTCAGTGCACAGCTTGCTCAAACCTGCTAATCTTGGTTTATCAGAGATTAGCATAATGATACATGCAATTAGCGAGAGTTCCTACTGAGACCCACACCAAAACGGAAGTGGAGATGCAACACAGGCATGGATGAGAACGGCAGATGGAAATCATTATGTATTCATTGTTCGAAAGATGGATTGTAGGCTCATGCCACCATACTTCAAGTATGGTTAGGCGAAACAGCAACACCAAATTTCCTAGTTGCTGCTTTGAAAATTGGACTTAACCAAACTGATAAGATAGATTGGACCACCAGAAAACTTGTCCAGAAAACAGAATACATTGTAACATAAACAAAAGTATACATGCAAATCAAATAGAGTTTTATTCTTCGGACTGCGCTGATGAAGTAGGGACCAGAGTCAGTATAATCTTACGCAAGTTTGCGGTAAAAAAATTTTTAGTTCAGCAATAAACACACTATTGAGAACCTTAGTTTACTTCGCGAACCCGCAAAAGAGATTTCTAATGGTGCTAAACAAAATTATCAAACATTAGCATGTCACGCCTCAATCATATACCCTGAAATTCGAAAACTTCACTGCGTACTGGACAGCTTTAAACGTAATCAAGGGGTTTGGAACCGGCTCAAGCTTATCTAAAAAGAAATGTCGCGTAACCTCTTAAAATGTTTCTCTTGCAGACGCATCCCCACTGTGATCTATATCCGCTTCATGTTGTGACTTTGTGGGTTGAGCTCTCACGAATTTTGTGGCGACACCCAGGGAAAAAGTGTCCTCAAGCTATCCCTGCCCTGATAAACTACATCAAAGCTTCTGTAAAGTGAAAAAAAAACAAATATTTTGTTCTATCCTAATAGAATTTCCTCACACACTCTTGTTTACAGGAGATGCTATTTTTACTACCCTCGTCGAGGGTTCCGCTGTGGATTTTTATGTCACAATACAAGATGATGAAACAGGTTTTAGACGTATGTGTGTCTAAACGTTGGCAAGACCCTTAATTACTAGCATCGCTGTCGTGCTCAGACACAGCAGATACTAAATATTTTTCCAGATATGCGATTAATACGATGAGTGCCACATCTGTGGAATCCACTGATGTATTTAAAATATCGCCTAACATAAATCAGTTGCACACCAAAAAGCATGCATAGCAAAGTTCAGCCGGGCGTCATTGATATCGACTTTATAAGAACAGGTCACAAACCATACCCGTTACGTTACAGAGGTAAGTTGGCTTTACAAGCTTTTTTGCTCATAAATGTATCGAGTGTGCAGTTACTGAACATGATTTTGATAAGCTTCCATAGAGAGTTTCTTGAAAAGTTCTTATAATTTTGGCCCGCAATGAGGTTAAAATTATGTCACATATTTAGCGAGTGTTCCCCAAACCTACTCAGTTCCATAAAACATTTATATGCTGACTGCATCAAACTCCTAACGTGACCAGTATTCGTGCCAAACCCCATGACGATGACATATAAATTCCGCCAAGACAGAGCAATTGAGCGTATTTACATTGCTAACAAAGGGATCCTGATGTGCTTGAAAGCAAATTTACGGAGAACGCTTCCACGAGTTCCGTCTTCTTTCGTAGTGCTACTGTGAAGAATAAAGCAACTGGTGGAACCCCTGAATAAGACCAGGACCAACAGCCATTGTATGAATGCTTCAGAATGCACACTAAGCTGAATAGGAAGCAACAGCGAAGTGGGAAGCAGTGAATGGAAAGAGACAATTTGAAGACGCGAAACAACAGAAAATCGCGATGTAAGATGGCCTAAAAATAAGGGTACGCAATGGCTGGCCAAATCAAAGGGTTTCTAATCATGCCACGAACGAGAACGACCGGTCTGCAGGAGCCGGAGGTAAGCACAGCAGACTTTATCCCACTTACACGCCCTGATATTTCAAGGGAAGTCGCACACCGAACGGGAGATTATAGAGTGCATCGCGTTTCAGAAACCAGACTACCTAATAATAACATGTAGGAGCCAGGTTATTTGCGACCAAACATTTGTCTAATACCTAGCTTCTTGGCACACGAATGGCTCAAATGACCAGAGGCGTCAAACAGTCGTCATGAAAACTTTCTTATGAGTAAAACAGAAATGGGCAAAAGACACCTTTTAAAACCTACGACAAAAATATGGTTAAATTTTTCATTTGGGATGTTGGCCATTCAAAAGAGATGACTTGATTTTAAAGCAACTCAGGAAGAATGTTCTCTGCTCTACAAGACGTTCAAAGAAAACTTTTCTTTTTAAAGAAGTGAGTGTTACTTGAAAATCAAAGCTTTCGGCACATTTTAGGCGGTCTCAGTTTACAGGATGAAACTCGGTCGGTCGTTTCAGATGGTGCACGGATGTATAAGGAGCACTTCTTATTGTGTCTACTGAACACCTTTAACTGTCAGCAAATCATATAGTCCACACCATAGGGAAAATAACAAATATAACTGATCAAAGCAACTAGTTTTCTCCCTATCAACGCAACGATTTGACTTCACTGAAAACAACGGTTTACAAAAAGGCTTTTTGTTGAGGACCTGCCTCTTACTGAGTAACGTAAGCTTAGCTTATGCCCTAAAAAACGATTTTTATAGGCATTTCAGAGGCATATCAGGACTACCGTCGGTAAGGTAGGTAAACTAGGTCTTCATCAAGAACTAAGCTACCAGTGCAAAGAGGAATACCCTTCGCCGCGAATTTGTTTATTGGCAAACACCGACTAAGCAGTTGCAAACTATTGGACAGGAAAGTAAATGTCTCATATGCACATAGTTTTTAAAAACTGAACCTTCTCACGCGTCTTCTTGATTTTTCATGGATATTCACTGACACAAAATTTTAAACAAGCACTGCAAAGCAGTTCCACAAGTTCCGTAATAAACTCCACCTTTCATTAGACGAGGAGCGGAGCTTCGAGAAGACCACAGACTACTCGCATGCCTCATCAGTAGTATTAGCTGTTACACCAGCAGTCTCCACAAGTAGGGGTACTGGGTAATCTCTTTTTATTTGCTGATGGTTTTTTCAGTATACCAATGAAGTTAACCACACGATCGTGCAAGCTAATTTGGTGACAATGTCCTAGACGATGCAGTGATTCGTTATGTACTTAGAGGTCAGACACCCTTGATCGCTGCTTCAAGAGCCCTCACAAGAATGACATGTGTTTGGCTGATGCTATTAGATACACCTGCATTCTGCTGTGGAGTGCAACACATCCGTAAATAACCTCCCAGATTTGTACCAACCCCATCCCCGGGTTTTCCCCATTAAGGCGTTCTAAATGCGTTAACACATTGAGTTAAACCTCATTCCAAATGCACACTAATTTTATATATAGAGACTGCATTTGTCCATGGAAAAAAACTCTGCAAATACGATTGAAAAGACAGTTGGCTGCTCACACAGAGCAATCTAACTCTTTTGAATGGAAAATCCTCTGCTACGCAGACAAACAACAAGCTGTCACTGGTCGAATATAAATAGTAGGCAGTGACTCATCGTTGACGAAAACACATAAGTAAACTAAATGATAACCGATATGTACTTAATTAGTAAGTTGAACAGCAAGATATAGCTTGCCCCAAAAATAGCTACTTTTAAAAATGACGTAGCTCACTTTTCCTGGTAAAAAGAAGACGTTGTATGCATGCATCAACTTCACAAAAAGCGGAGTTTTATTATCCAGGGAGTTAAAATAATGGATATGCAATTTGCTGCGGCAGTTTTCCTTGGTTGTTGTGTACGTCATTCTTGTAATACCAGTTTTGGAACACAACCATAAGCAATGCCAAGTCCGAAGTACTCCATATCACAGTTTTTGTCAATTACTTGTCCACCGCTTATCGCATCTATCAGAATAAGATGTTTTTTTTAAAAAAGATTGACGACTTGCAGTTGAGGAAAGCTTCTACAAAACACGTGCGCGGCAGAACTTAAAGCATATTGGCTGAACAGCAGTTGCGCTGTTGGTTAGATACCATTCTTTCTTATGAACACTTGTGACCTGATCACGTCCCAAAGAGGTAGAATGGTGACAAAAATCTCAATAATTTGACCACTGTGACTAGGCACGATCTGTTCGAGTTGGTTATTAACGTCGCTCGGACGTTACTGATTCTCAGATTGCTTCATATAAACACGGATTTTCACCCACATTAAGCAGTATTTTGTTCGAACTGATTTTCGTTTGCGCATAGTATGCGTTATGCTGCACGTATCAGCTTTGAGGGAATAGTCATGCTTCTGATCCCAGATAACACAAGGTTCACCTCAGGATAAAGGGCAATAAGCCTGGATAGATTTGGGGCTCATCAAACTCACAGGTTGTTGAATTTTCTGAAGTTGTTAGTTCGTTACACTGACAAAACCCTTTTGTGTCGGAAGTGGAACGTGGAAACACAGTAGGGCCCTAATTTTGCATCCATTTGTTCAACCCGTCATTCGGTCCTCTAGTTAGTACTTATAGTCGATCAATATACAATCGATGGTCGAGGTGTTAGGGAAACCTAACATATCCTGACTTTGAAATTTATCACCTGATTATACGTGATAGTTCATGTGCGTGAGATTTTGCTGCCCATTTACTCGTAGCACACTTGACTCCAATGTCCAAAGCCCGAAATTCAAAAGCTATATGCTGCTGATGACCTCTTGGATGAGAGAAACTAGGTTTAAGTGCTTTCCTGCTCTGGTATGCTTTAATGGGAGTGATCGTACCAAGACTAAAAGAAAAAATTCAAATGAGATTGAGGTTATTACGAATCCAAATTATATCGCAGCTAACCGC
>SJOL01006980.1:106479-140515 GCA_004794785.1 Opisthorchis felineus | reverse complement strand
GTTTTTCTTTTCCAACTAAGCGTGCTGCTCGTGGTACGGCTCATCGCACAGTTGTGACGATATTTGAGATTTGCAGTACGTTTTCTTGAGGAAACACTGCTTGCATACTACGAACTATCAAACCAAAACATAGAACGTCATTGTACAGCACATCTAGCTGAAGAAAAACATCATGAACGAGAAATCCGACTGGATTCAAATAAATCTCCCCCGATATAGGAAAATTGGTGTGCAAGTGACCGTATTTTTGGAGTCCGCGTATGAGATTTTGCTCTGATTTAAGCCTAATGAAAAGAAGTTGCTCATAGCCGACAGTGCGACTGGGTTGATGCTCCTATCATGTAAGCTACAATCACCGCAAGTCCACGTCTTCATGTTTGTTAAGTTTTCACCCATTTGTTATCTGTTTACAAACTTCAGGTATATGACCACCGTAATATACGTCTGCTGGCCCTATCACACCAACCACTACCACTAATGAAAGTCAAAATAACCCCTCGCGTGTTGAAGAACGGCAGAAAAGCCAACAAGATATGCTGTTGCAATAAAAAATGCAACTGGATCTTGAAAAGCACAGCCGCATGACGCCTTTCGTTCATCTTCCAGCATGTCAGGATCGGGAACCTGGTCCTCTGGTTAGCAATTCCAGTGATACATATGGTTTTTCCCAGTAGTGACAAAAATACGTACGTAAGAAGGGATCGTATAAACAAGTCCGTTATAGAAAGTTCTATATTAGTATGAACTTGCATGAAATCTAATCTTCCCGACCGCCGCTCACTTTTTATATAAACAAGGGTTATTTACATCGACCTCGGGCTTAATTTCAGGAAGAAACGGCTGCTAACAACATCTAATGGCATGCCTTGCTGCACTCTATTTCATACCTGATGCCCAAGAAACCTAATCCTGACAGTCGATCAGGTGACTGCTGATCTGAATGCCGGGCTTGGTAATTATCTTACAAACAGTTAGTCAACCATCGAGGTGGCATCATTAGTGTGCAGATGAATGCGTAATCCCTCCTTACATGCTCTAATTTACCTAGTTGAAAGACACAGGCTCATTATGTATATATATATATATATATATATATATATATATATGGCTGTGATGGGCTAACTGGAACACATTTTCCTCGGAATTTCATTTATCTGTTTCGACCTGTTTTGCGTTGTGTTCCCTACTCCTTGTAATTGATTTGTGAGTTGAGTAGCTTCTGTTCAAAGAATTTCCGCTGCTGATCCGATTTCTGTTGTCTCGTGGTCTGTCTTCACTTAAGTATTTAGTTCCTATAGGGCTCCTACATTTAGTATTTCACTTTTCCGAATTGACTGGTTTGTCATGATTTCTCACTGAATGTCATTATGGTTTTTTGTCGATGTTGCTTGGTTTGTTAAGCATTTTGTTTGCCATGGTTGTTTTTCTTGTTCTGCAAATCTGTGCGTTTGATTGGATATTCACATACTTTCCTATGTCAATGGTTTTTTCACTCTTTCTTCAAATTTGATCTTTGATTTCTTGGCTGAAATTACGTTACAGGTAGCTTTGTTATTCATTTGTAGTTGGAGTCGCCTGCCCCTTCTGTGCATGTTTCCTCTGATCTCTCGTGCATTTTCGAAACTGTAGGTCCTTGAATTATTTTGTCCTTAGTGGTTAACAGATCAAACCGATTTCGATGTAACTGTTGATTGATGGTATAGTCGAGTACCCCTTTCGTGAATTCACGTTTTTATCTGCTCGTCCCTGGGCTAGTCTGTGGATTTTGTTCCAGTCTGATACGTGCCCATCCCTTTCATTTTTTGCAGACAAATGTGCAAAATGAATGCGTCTTTTGACGGAAAGTTTGTCCTCTTGCGGCCTGTTAGAAATCTCCCATGCGGCTTATTTCGTGTAGTACTTGTCGCAAGCTTTGCGCAAATCTTGTATATGAAGCTGTCCCTAATAGTTTTTCTCAATTTCACTTGAGGGTTTGACTAAGCTATCCGCACTTTGTATCCGCCGGTTTGCAGACCACAGCCGTATTATGCCGTCGTAGCAACCTTTCAGTCATTTCTGAAATATTTTTGCCATACGGAAAGATTATTCGTCACCTCGATCTTTGTGCTGTTTAGTTAGCCAAAATGGGTTTTATGAGGGTTCACAAACTGAAGCTATTCGGGTATCTATTTCTTTGAAAAGCTTTCTACAGGTGCTTATTTTGATCACTCTTGACCTCCGTTGTGTTGCGATGCGTTTCAGAACGTCTGAACATAAATTATGAACCAACCAATAAATACATGGGCAAAAAGTCCTCGGACAGAAGCCACTCACCAATCAATCACACAAAATACGGAACACTAAGTGCACCAGGTCAGGGGGCTCTCGTCAGCAAAATGGCCCTGTAAATTGGAAGGCCAGCTAACAAGCCAGTTTTAGTGACAAGGGTTCATCTTCAGAGTTTTTTGGTTAGTTATACTTTCACTAGCCACAAAAACTGGAACTTTACTAATGGTAATGGTAAGAGATTTAGGGTGATATAAATACGTGCATAAATGTTATGCACAAATTTAGGGGAAATAGCTCATACACATAGATGTGTGACAAAAGAAGCTGGACGGGTCGTGATTGCTATTTCGAAGGCGATGGCATCCAGCGCAAACAGTGATTAGAATTATACTAATATTCGTCCACATAATTTATAGCACACAGACTGTAGCGTGATTTTATTGCGAATGCATTCGTCGACGTTTCCTTGTTTGATATTAGAAGCATGAAATAGCGTTCAGAATTAGCAATAAGCCAAAGCAGTTTTCAACCTGCTTTCAGACCGATCAGAGAAGGGAAGCTTTCGACATCTGAAGTTGTTAATCCTGATTTTGAATGTCATTTTGCTTGTTAGTAATGTTACGTCAAAATTTCGACTTACAGAATCGTACCTGAAGCAATGGATTGACTAGCTAGCATTTCGCGGATGACGCATAACTTATAAGGCCAAAATGGAGGAATAACTGATGACCCCGCCGAGGAATTCGAACAGTTTTCTTATTCATTTTTTTAATCAGGCGAATTTTGCTCACGCAGTAAGCCCGTTTTTCTCCTACAGTATGAAAACTAAATGCTCAGTACAGTGATTTTTTACCTAGGAAAATTGTTTTTCAGGAATTTCCCACATTTTTGTTAATATTAATTAAATATTCCATAAACTCCTGTGTGAAAATATATATATATATATATGAATATAGAGTTCCCTAATATTTACACCCTTAAAAGAATCGCACCCGGACGTTCCAGCCACAAAGCAATTCCCAGTAAATATTTTTTGAAAAGAACGAAGACAGAATAAAGAAACTCAACAAGTGAAAAACACGAGTTGAAAGCCATCTCCAGCAAAGTACTCTGCTAGATATTACTGTCAATTGAAGTGTCCAAATCATCGAGGTTTTGCCGAAAAAGTATTTTGACCAGACCTGCAATAGAGGTGATGACCGCCTAGTGAAGCGAACTAATACACCCGACAGAACTCGACCTGGGTGATCTTATAGTCTATTCAGCTACTAAAAAATAGCTGAGGTGTGTTCCGCGGAGTCCGAATCGATAAAGTGAAATAAGCGCGAATTAATTAACGTTTTACGGTGACCGAGTAAGTCAGTGAATAAGCTTGTGGACGAACATTTAAATGACCGGGGTGTGAACCACAGGTTGGCACCTTCAAATTGGCTGCTTGGCCTCTCTAGACATGTTGTTTCATATATAAAGATGTGAATAGAGGCCTCAAGCTTCTAAGTCTGGAAATTGTCACAGGTTCAGAGAAAAACCTTTGTTGGTCGACTCTGGTTATTTTGTCAAGCTGAGTAATATAGTGCATTAGCAGACTAAATGATACTAAACTTGTGGATATCTGAAAGTGCGACAGCATGCTGCCTGTTAAACTGGCATGAAAATGGTTTACGGAAAGGAAAGCTGTGGAATGGCCAAACTGTCCAAAATTTTATTTGGACCACTTCCGAGTAATCACGTGTTTTATACAAGTTAGTGCAAGTTCAGGATACATGGACTACCAACTAAATTCAACCGAAAAATTTTGGTCTCGGGGTGAGGCATTTTTTAATGTTAATAAGAAACTTAACTGAATGAGCTTAAGAGAGCTCATTGGTTAAGGCGTAAACCACAAGGTTCATGGTTGGAACTAAACCTGGGCATCCAGGTTGCTCGTGTGTAGCCTTGGGAAATCAACAAAATCTCAGCCCTCGTGCTTTCATCAGGTGCTATGGCAGCTAGGAACCTAAAGGGTGTTAGAGCTGAACGAATTTACATGAAAAATATGAACTTGAGGATATGAGCCGTTAGATGGGAACATTTAGATTTCTTCTTGGAGTATATCCAAAACAAATCTGTGGACCACTGGATTCAGCCACACGACTTTAATTTGTACAATAAGAGCTTTTGTCATCTACTTTTTTTCATTTTGCAGTATTTAACTCATGGTTCGGCTCCAGTTTTGGGGCGATACGAGATCTTGTCAAGTTTATCCTTCCTATGAACGCGTCCATTCTAGCTGCGTTTATATTTGAAGTTTACGGCTTTTGATTGAATTCGAAATCATTCATTAAGGCGGCTTAAAAGCGATTCACCCTTCCGGCATTTCTGAGCAGGCGCCCAATTATCATAATTGTTCTCCGTTACTTTGTATCTCTGTGCCTCAGTAAACGGTTTACATCTCTTTCTTGAGCATGCATCTAGAGGAAAGTCAGGCTTTTTTGCCAGAGCTTCAGTTCACAAAGGAGGAAGAGGCTCTGTTGGCCTAAGTTCAATGGGAAAACATTTGTAACCAATCAAGACTCATCTAGTAGAGAAAGTCAGTGAAACCATTTGTGACTCCGCAAACTTTCACAGTTGACACGGGCTTTGTAAAGATAGATTCAATAAATTTAAGGGCAGAGGGAGAACCATTCACCTAGGCAAGTAAGTTATTGGTGAATGACGCTAGACGTTTTCGTTTGATAGTATGGTTGTTGGCCGTAGTGGTATGGAGTTGGGAGGATGACGTTTTGAGCTCTATATTTTAAGCTCCGGTAGTGCTGAAGGCCTATTTTCACCTGCGGTAGTAAATTGGCTGAAAAAAAACCACTCCCCACCCAATTAGCAGTAATACTCCCGTCAAGGAATCCACCGATTTCTCACCATGTCCTTCGAAACGATTAGTTGTTGACTTCTCAAGTAAACTGAAAGGATTGTTACATCCAGTTGCGTCTGGAGACCAGTCTTTCTGCCACATGAATATTACTGCATTAGATCTGCTTATGCGGTAAAAACAAAGAAGAAAATATTGAATCTCGAGCATGATTTTAACGCCTTGTGAAACAAGCAGTTGACAAGGCGTTCAGCTGTCGCGATTTTGTATCCCGAATTTTCTTAATGACGTTCAGATTGACCGAAAAATGTTCGTAATCCTTCATTAATGGGTAACAGGGAACCTAATTGCTTCGGCTGCCAAATCAGCATGTCAGAGTAAATAAAAATCCATCGATTGATCAGAGTTACGTTCTCCTCCCTTCTATTATTCCGCAACTAGTTTCCGGTAGTTTATCGATTATCAACCGCGCCGTGAATGTCACTAAGCAGCTTGTTTTAGCGTGTGTTCCTTATGCCAGTAACATTCGGGTAGAAGTACGAGCGGTTACAGTTTGACAGCAAAAATAGGTCATTAAAACCAAAAGAGTAGGGGATGAAACACTGCCAGAATGTTACACGAACTCAAAATTGATGTTAAAAATGAAACGGACCTAGGAGTTTTAGCTGGAACCGGAAACTGGGAGTTTCGAAAAAAGCGAGGATGGTGTGAGAAGAATGAATAACATCTGAAATGGGTATGAGTTTCTTCAACTGTTGGCTTTCATCAAGAATGCAGCAAACACTTGAGTGGTTCTGGATGCTTGATGGAAACCCCAATGGCCTGCAAGCACGTAAACCTTAGGGAAACCAAATAGGTCAGAAAGTGAGCAGAATCAAGATTTGAAGCAATTCAGCTAGCCAAAATGTGGGAAGAACATAAAAATAAAATAGGGAACGGATTGTGTTATTTCCTATTTTGTCAAGAAATCAGCATAATTCTCGCCAGGATTTTCTGAATTTATTTTTCTGACCTATTGCATCCACAATGTGAAGCAATAACTACGATCGTTTGATCCAATTTTCTGTGATTTCCTGTTCAAACTAGTGGTTTCTATCTCAAAGTTCGAAAATTGCTTGATTGCTCTTCTGTTACAAAATATAAACAAGATGTGATTTTTTGATTAACAACAGGGACAAAGCCAATTGTTAAAGCATACCTTTACTGATTTTTACGTCATAATCATTCCGCCAATACTTGACGACACTATGCGATGTGAACAGTGACTTCCATCAAGGGAAACAAGTTGCATGACGAAACGCTGATGCCTCACTGCAGTTCAATTTTACATTCTACTGTCTTAGTTTCGAGTGTGCCTCAGATGAATTTACAGGTAAAAAGCACAACACCTGTTATGAGCGTCAGGCTAAACCCATCGTTAGCAATATGAATATCGTCGGCATGAAATCCATCTGCATAAGCACCACATCATCATCACCTGCAAAGAAAGATGACCTTCTTCGTTTAAACAATGTCTAATGTATTTTGTTTCACAGTAGACCCTACTTCTTCAGATCCGTCCGTAAGGACCATGGTACAGACTGTTCATGGGAATTTCACCTGATGCTATCGGTGCGGCAGCTTAATAGCATCCAACCGTTTGACTTCATATATACTGAATGACGACTCCATGGCAAACGCTCCATGCGTAGGATTCGACTGTGGAAAATGCGATAAAGTGCTTTATTCAATAGTTCCGGAAAGGATCATTCGCTGTTTGTTGGGGGCACCAGCAAGGATCAGTCTGTATGTGAAGGCAGCTGAGCTTCTCCCTTTACAAAATTCCGAATTACTTCTCTACCTCCATACAGCGCAAGTTGGATTTCAGGCTTTCCGTCACCAATCGAGGAGACGTCTGCAGTGCCCACTTGTATCACTGATGTCTCTTGAGTGGCGGAAAAAATAGCTTGCGACCAAACGTTCAAGGGAGGCGCGCAGACCAACAAACAAGCAGTTTATCGGAGATAACCACTGTCAGCAATATTTGATAAAAGGGCATTCATACTTTGTCCAAACTTCGTAACTTTCACACAGCAGTAGAAATATTCACAATTCTTCAATGAGAACTTAGTCACGATTAAACCTTTCGAACCACTGGTCCTCTGCTGAACTTCCAAAGTCATTTTCACTCAAAATAGTTCATTGTGCGACAAATTACGTGTGTGTCAATCAAAAAGTTCCCATGTCTGACCGATTTCTCTTTACTATTTGATTTGATATTCAGAACAGAGGTGTGCACTTTTAGGAGAATTATTTCGAAACGTAGATGCCGCGATTTAGGATCTTTGCCTATAAAACTATCTGATAACTTCTACTCAACGAAGTAAGAAAGGAAATCGTTTCTGGTTTTTCCGTCTGCCTGAAAATAATGGTTACACAATTGTGGTACAGTGACATCCGTACGATTGTGCAAGTTAGCAATATCAAACGGATAGTATTTTCGTATAATTGGTGTTCCTCGTTCGTTGAACAATTCAACTGGCATTACTGCGTATACTACACACACAATTTTCCTCAAACTTACTTTGTCTGCATCGACTCTGTCCAGCAGAGCTCTGGTTTTTTCTTTTGCCTTCACCGCCAGCCGAAACTGTCCATCAACATACACGTGGTAAGCGGAAACTGTTTGACCAGTGGAGGTTACATCAGGGGGTTTCCAACTAATCAAAACACTATGCACAAGTTGCCGTTCAAGGGTGAGCATTCGGGGAGCGCGAATATCTGTCCCAAAGAAGACAACAGGCATCACGTGTAATCAAGAAGATTATATACTGCTTGGGCTTCCAACCGTTACTGTTAAGGAAGCGAAGTCAAGAATTCAGCGGACGTTTAGCCAAAATGCTTACCGCTTATTTCAAAGGGCTCGTCGGAGGTTTGAAACAATTCCACAAGGTTTGGATCTTGTTCATCAGAAGTCACTGTGGGGTACAGAAAAGTAAATATATTCAATACGGTTATAGTTGACGCTGTCAAAGAAAGACAGAATTTGGCTTGAAGTTATTCGAACTTATGGAATACCATGCTGCCGGTAGCAAGTACAACAAGACCCATTGCACTGTGATTATCAGACGACATATTGGACATTGGTTTGGCTCATTGAACAGAAGCGACTTCATAACTCAGAAAATAGAAGACTGAAAATCGATTTAGGGCTGTTTTTAAAGACGGTAAGTAAAGTACGATTTACTCCTGACTGATGTATTCTCGCCAGAATTAAGCAACGCGCTGACTCAGTCAGATCATCCAGAGGATGTACTTTCTGCATAAATTAATAATAGCATAGGACGTTCTTGAATCATAAACATTTGATACATTGCCGCTGAAGTAGCAAACAGGGAAGTACTTTCGTTGCTTGCTTTTAACAATCAGCGCCCACTCATGCAACTGATCGATGGATATCTATAGATAAATGCGCAATTGCAAATCACACAGGTTTTAAAAGGAGAAACGGCCACAAACTACAAGTATGTTTGAACCTCTCTTCAACCTAGTCTACTTTTTAAATCAAGGCTTGTTCAGGAAATATGTCCTCATGGCGCTCAAGCACCATAAACGATTGACAAAATTTGGTGACTAGGACACTATGATGTTAACCAAACGCGGTAGGACCGGTGGTTCACCATCGGAGAGTTTTATTCAACCGAATTCAGCAGAATTGCAACTTTATTCCTTGAATAAGTTTCCAACGTTACAAACGGACGACCTCTATTTGACATATTTAAACAATGTTATAAACAGAATCTGTATATGAGATTCGCTTAAGTCTCCGGCCAACCAGCTATGCAACTAAGTGTTTACTTTGACATAATTCCAACTAGTAGTGCAAATGGAGAATATACCTGATGGGAAATCCCGAAATAGGTCTAGCTTATGAGCTCATAAATGGTGATTCGTGCAGTGGGAATATTGGACATTGTTACTGGTCATCATCGGTTTCCCGCACTTCAGTATATATTAGGATGCGGCATACCTCATGCAGTAGTGCTCCAGTGAATTTCAGATAACTGTTGTAAGTAAGCTTATGAAAGTCCAAGCAATGAGATTCCCCAAAAATTCCCAAATAGATTTTCAGCATTAATTTATCTTAACAAGTTCAAGACAAACTGTATAAATACATGCTAGCAGTGGTGCGATCCTCGGAATTCGCCTTCACATTAGACTTGTTTAAAAGTTCCTCTCAGCTTGGATGTCAATAATACAAATAGGATTCTTGGTACAATTTTGCTGTTACTAGGGCTCACTAACAATGTGCATTTTGAGCATTGAAATTATGAAATGAGATGCAAGCCATTGGCAGCACTCTGTCAACGTAAGCTGGATGAATCTTTTCCAATTCATGGAACGTGTTTTTTATGTCAATCCTTGCCTTGTCGATGTCGATCGGGCTGCAGGTGAACATGTATTTACTGTGCCACTGCATTCACACTTACATTCAGATTGTTTATAACGTTTTACGTTGCACAATCTTCGATACGATCATAAGGCTCTAGAAATTTCGGGAATGTTCTCTTGGGATACAGTGATTCCGAATTTTTGAGACCAGTTGTGACACATTGAAGGGCACGAGAAAACATCGAACCAAAACAATCGAACAGCAAACTTTAAAACCCACATTCCAAGTAAATTACTGAGGTTCGTTGTTGTTCATTAATTGATGGTTTTGGTTTGTACCAATAAACCCAATAGACCTAACAGACCCAATAAACAGTATTTTCAAAGCGGAAGCAGATTTACTGCAAAAATCGCATTCTTATTTATATCTTGAAGAAACCGCTCACGAAGCTCTTCAGTATACCTTGGAAATGCATTATAACTGGCCTCAAATGACAATAATCAACGGAATCGATCCCCAGGGTTGAAATACAGTACATTTTTTTCTTTGAGGATATCCAATGTTCTTCAGCGGAGTCAGTTTTTTTGCGCTCCATCAATAGTTTAGAAGCGGCCGCGGAATGGATTCAGAATAAATCGTTAACTTTATATGGACTGAATTAGCCAGATACTGAATATTTCCGCATTTCGTGATCACACACACTGTTGTAGCATGAGAAACCAGCATAGTGGCATTTAGCTTGTGCGTGTGACTAGTTGCCTACACCTATTCGATTCTAATAATTATCTCAGAACCAGGTAGGGTTTCAAGATGTCTCCAAAGTTTATCACAATAACTCATCAGTACTGAGATGCTGTGGGGGTGATCTACTGTACGCTCAAGCTTTTACGTTCATTTGTATTTTGGTTCCAGTGTTATCAAGTATCCCTAGCAGCGCCAAGTGCAGCAGAAAACTGTGGCGCCCTTCGATACGCTGGTCCTGGTTTTGAATAATTTCAAGAACTTACTTCAGTTATGCAGCAGTTCTAGTAACAAACCCAGAATAACCAGTCAGAGATAGGAATGTAGCCACTAATTTCCTTTTCAGAAAAATTTCGAACTTATCTAGTACACGCAGGATGAACTACTGCAACTCTGGAACAGCAAACTGAGTGTTTAGAGTCATCAAACTGGCTTACCGTCAATAACTGTTTTTTATCAGGTTTGCAATAGAATTAAGAATGCCGTTAGGCGCCTTGCTGTTTACTTCTCAAAGAAGAATATACTGCATCCGAACCGTTCAGGGATATTGAATCAAATCAACCTCATTTATATATCGAAATCACTCACTCTCATTTCCTAACTTGCCATTTCTGAATTTAAAAAATACCATATTTAAAAATTTAGTGAACCTGCCAGTCTCCTTGATTGTTCCTGTCAGCCGCTTTTTCAAATTTTCACCTGGTTATTAAAACGTAATTGGAACAAACCATGATTGGAAATCTCAAAAAGAGAAATTCAGTTTTTTCTATCCAGGAAACCCTAAGGAACCCTTCTGCTTGAGAAGATTTTTGTTTGTTGTTGGAAATGACATTCAAATAAACTAACTGTAGCTCCTTTTTGACTATGCTTCAAGAGTTCAGAATTTGGAATAGCCCAAAGTTTGCAAGTAAACTTAACGAAATAGGCTTAGTTTCCCTAGTTGTAGTGCCCACTAGTGGAAAGCGCGTCATGATTATGCCTTGTTCTGTGGGTTAGCTTATTTTCACAGAAGGACACAGTGTCGTTTCCTTCATAAATTTTATGCTGATTTCCAAAAATTTTAAGCTGTTCAAGCGTAAAAGAAAAGATTCAACACGACTGATCAGTGGTGGTTTCGGAAACCTAGATTGCAATGTATCTTCAAAGAGCTGACATTCTGCAAAGCTGAAATTTGCCCAAAAAATTGATTGTTTATCATTAGGGACGTCTTTAATCAACATAAAGTTATACACAAGATTATGTGAAATGCTTCATCATTCGGCGTGCCTAACCAGCTTGTGTTGAATAGCATAATGCAATCGATGACTAAAACTACACATCTCACAACAAACAATAAGATTCTACAACGTGCAATGTCAAAAATTATTCAGGTGCTCCGCATAACTAATCAGATTCTTGATGAAGGCTCAGTTATTCGCAATAAGTTGCATTAAAACTTCAAGGGTACTGTAAATATACCATTACATTTATTTTACATCAAGATGGGTTCCGTGACACAGTAATGTCTTTTTGTGCATTTTACTAAAAAATTGCTCTGACTTATGTATAAAACTGAAGAGATCAGGTATGACAGGCTCATTTTCGGGTCATAACTTACGACATGCTTTTTGTTTTACCTAGTTTAGGGCGTTGTGATCAAAATTGGAATCTGAACTCCCGTGTTTCTGTTCTAAAAGGTAACTCCAGTCCACAACGGAACGCATTCAGTCTCTTATCAGCAAGGTTTAAAAAGAATAACCACCTCACAAATAACTCACCGGGTTTTCCACCAGGCACTGCGCCACTCCCCAGCACGCACCGTTTGATATTCACACGGGTTGTGGAACCCGTGCTTCCAGCACCCAAGGAGAAGTCGGTCGCCTCAGTCGAACGGGTATAGTTGGCGTAGTCAACTTTTGCTTGCCCACTGGTGGACATAGAAATGTTGCTAAAATCTGCCAGGGTGGATCGGTAGGTCTGATCTGCAGAACTGATGAAGTCTTCGTTTGATTCCGTTGAGCGTTCACGTTTCCTCGCACCTTCCAGCTCCAGTAAAACTTCCTCCTGGAGCAACTGCTGTAGTGCACAACGTTTTTCTAACTCACGCAGCTTTATCTACATTAACCCAAAAAGATATCGAGGAAAGGTTTGGGCCTCTTGACGAGATAAAATAAACAACGACATGTCGGTACACATACACATAGCGAACAACTACAAAAACACAGTTTGCATTGCTTGTTCCAATTGAACGGAAGGCATTCTGAAGCACCGTTATTTTTCGCAGAAATGAAGGGTGGGATGAAAAACAGATCATATCATCTTTCGATAAGAAAACCGTTATATCTGGTTCAAATGGGACAAACTTTAAACAACCGTTAGCAGGCTATTTCCTGAACTAGAACAGATTAGGTTCTTCGAAACTTAGAGTATTGTAAGAAATAACCCAAGAACTGGTAGCCAAAGATCGTCAGCAAAAGGTTTTTTGGCTTGTTATTATCCGGGGCATTTTTCCTACAGTGATCTTATTGGTTATAGATAATTGTGCAAACAAGGTGCACATCCAAGTAACCGCGTTAGCCACCGGTTGAGATCACTAGATGTGACGAAAGCTTGTTCTTTGGAAAAACTATTGGTTAGAAGCACAGTTTCTTCCACGATGATCACATCATATGCAATTCCTCCAAAAATCACTCCGGATGTCCAGAGCAGATACGACTTTTTAACCCCCAAAAAAGTCCTCCCGCAGAAAAAAGACGTTATTTCCTTCAACTTATCGCCCTTTTGAATTGCACCGTCATTGTTATTATCTTGTTAACGTATAAATGACCGAAGGTGGCAATACCCAGTTTTTCTAGTCTATCTGTTCAATATCCTGAGAAAACTATCTTACCGATGGTTTGAGGAGAGAGCAGAAGAGGAATGAATGCGGACTACAATCACACAGTACTTTTGGATAGTGGGAATGCATCTACACCACTGCTTTCCCAGCATAGAATTTGATATTCAGGGAGTGTCGCATCCCTCTGAAAATGACCCAAACGTTTTGGGTCAAACATTAGCCCATCATCACTTGTGGGCAACAAGGTGAAAGAATTGCGTGGCAACCGTACACCATCGGACAAGTGCATTCCAACGCTCACTGCTAATTTTATCCCAACTTTTGAAGTTTACTGCTTTCTCTCGTCTATGCTCTTTGAAATTCGGAGTTAGCAATGGCTGTTTTCCTCTTAGTTCTTTTGTGAATAAAATCTTTTAAAAAGAGTGTGTTAGACTGGTAATTTTTCGGGGAGCCAGCACAGGGGATTTGCTAGAAGTTTGGAAGACACTAAGCTCTGCGGTTAAGTTGACCGGATTGTCCAGAGCCATGATAACACAGTCGTGCTGTGGTGGGGTGCGGAATCCTTGGAAGCCAGTATGGCAGTGAGTTAACCAGTAAGAGTTTAGCAAACAATTAACTGACTCACTGTGGCCCTTAGGACAGATTCATCAAATCACGCGTTTTTACTATTGGATCTTAGGTGCCCGTCACTTGCAAACCAGAATAAGGGCAGACACTGACATCCAATAATCTGGTGAACAGCAGTACATTAATTTACTTGTAAAAGTAGGAGAAAATAGAGGAATGTGAAAGTCAGGATTTGAAATGTGAAAATTACCAGTAAATAAGCGTATTGTTATGCATATATCCCATACATATATGCTGTATAACGCAAGCCCGATTCCAGACACTAATCCGAATCCACACGAGGAGTGGGAACATTAAGAGCAACATGTGGTTGCTCTTAAACATGTAAATTCAAAAATGTCATCGCTTGGTTTAGGCCAATGAATGACATGAACTGGCATGACACAGTGATATATGCAGACTTCGTTCTCAAAAGGAAACAGAAAGCAATAACGGGCGACAGACTCCCCATGGATCCCAATCAGGTCCAAACGCTTTAAAAGACAAGTCGCATACCGTCTTCATAATTGCCAACTCATTAGCTTGTTACTAGTTGGATCTTCCACACGAACTGCGAAAAATTGGAAGCAACATTCCAACTATGTCATACGGTCTTACACGTTACAAACAAGATTTTAAACGTTCTTTCAACAGTTCTCTCCGGAAGGGGAGATAAAATGTCCAAAATCATAAAACAGTTCAAAGTGCCTGGCTTTGGAGAGAGAAATAAATTTGAAACAAAACCAACAAAAATAAGTTATTCGGATGTTTCTACGATTCGGTGCACATATCTTCACAGGTATACGGTGAGCAATTCTGAAAACTACAGCCTAAAGCGGGAAGCTTCAAGATAAACAAAAAACCAGTATAGCTTGACTTGGTGGGTACGGACAGTGTTAGCCGATCCCTCGATTGGCTATCACCTAAGACATACACTCACTGAATACGCCTGTAGAACATGCCTTACCACCATTAAGTTGGAGCTGTTTGGATCTCTTCTGACGTTTAAAGACCCGCAAAAAAGTGCATGATGGTTTTCATTAAAGTTAAATGACGATTTTTGTCTCCGTATATGATGGAGATGGTGGTGAAAATTCACTATGAGTCCTCGATAAAAATGAGTTAATGGACACGGCTGATGGTTGATGCTCATTTGAAAAAATGTTGACTTCCGGGAAAATTGGCGGCCCTTACTAAAATGCATGAACTGTGACGTTCCCGATTCTTTGTAATGTGGCTATTAGATATTCTTACTAACTATTAAAACTTTACGTGCAAGTTAATCTAGCTCTGCCGTGGAGTTGGAGTTCCAAACCCGTTTGGAAAGAAGCATTGAGAATATTCCTTGTTTTGCAATTGGTGGGGTCGGAAAATTATTTACTAGACAGGGCTACATTAAAGCCTCATAGGCTCTCTAACGACAAAAAAATACTACAAATATACACCGCCGTATGTCTCATTAACAAAACAAACGTTTCAACAGTAACTCTAAACCATGTTGTCGATAAACTAAAATTCTGATTTGGTCGTGGATATACTTCATCGAAACAGTGATATTTCTCGTATAGCTTTAGATTGAAAACTATACTTTAGACTTTCACTCCAGCTGGATATTTTCCAACAACTTTCGCAATAGTGAAATTGAATTTTGCATGTTGTCTTTAGTAGGCGGAATTCCGTATACATAACTTTAGCACAACACATATTTCATTCATCTCTCCTCACCAGCTTCATCAACGGGAGCATGTTATCAGTGATAATAATAATGTTCCGCTACCGCACAACCATGATTTATTTGAAAGCCTAATTGTGAACAACAGAATAAAAGTGGAGAATCAAGGGTATTAGTGCTCGCTTACTGCAATCATTGCGAGATGCCTACACCTTCAAACACTTATTCAGGCGATCTGGATAGAAACTGAGAACAAGAACGCCACTGACATAAATTACCAGCCATAACTTGCAGTGTCTCCAACCAGGTGCAGTGGAGATAACGCCGTAACTATCCTGGAAAGTGAGTAACATCGACAGCACCCAAAAGTTTCATAATCCCCTTCATGCCCTTCTACCGGGTTAAGGGTTATCCACCTGTCTCATTCCGTCAGTAAGGACTGAGAACGAAAATCAGCACTCTCTTTGGCAACCGAGGTTTCGGCAAGCACATTACACTGGCTAACCAACGCAGCTTCTGATGCTCGACACATTTTGCACTGGAAGTCTCCCTTGAGTAACCAAGAACTCGCTTTCTAACTGTCTCGTTACGGATTTTATCAGCACCAAGTTACACGAGCTATGGTTTTGAGAAAACGATTATCGAACACCTGAAGGCGTCTCAGTTCCGCTGCTCGAACAGGCCAAGTCTCACACTCGTACAACAAAACAGCCCTCACTGTAGCTTGATACACACATCTCTTGAGGTTCAGACGCCACAGGTGTCTCAAATTAGCAAACGCGACCCGAGGCTTGCAGACTCGTGCATTGACCTCATCTGTCACACTACTATCAAAACTAATCAAACTTCCAAGGTACCTAGAACACTCCATAATTTTGAGTACCTCTCCCTGGATTATAAGTGGCGTGTTCAGTTACTGGATGTCCACGAGCATGACCTTACACTTTGTGGGTGCAAAGTGCATATCAGAGGACTTTGGTCAGTTCATCCAAAAACACCTACGTCTTCTTTATCTCTCCGAAGACGAGAATGATTTCATCTGTATATTCCAATTCAGCAAGGTTTTCGTCAGCAGTTTTTGAACACCAGGGTTTTGAATATACCCAGCGTTCGTCTCATGATTTCATCGATCACAAACTCAAATAAGGATGAAGAATGTAAACACCTTTGACGGACACCGCTTTGTAAAAAAGCTTTTGAAGAGCTCTTTTTATGTACCCACACGTCCGGAATGCGAAGCACTTGTTATGTTCACAACTGTACGGGGCATTCCTTGACGGGCAAGCGTGTCAAGGAAAACGGACCGGCCAACCGAGTCGAATCCGCCTCGGAAATCCAGGAACAAACACTATGGGTCATTTATATGTATAACGTTCTTATAGCACCTGACGGAGTGTAGAAATTTGGTCAAAGCAACCCCTACAAGGCCGGAATCCTGCTTGCTGCTCTTGAGTCAGTGTTTCCAGGGCCACCATAAGGCGAAGAAAAAAATTAATGCTCTCAGTCTCATTACGACGCGGGTCAAGCTGATCCACCTGTGGTTACCACACACAAACTACAAACCCCTATTTTGGAAACGGGTAATATCACCGGCCCCCCCACTCCCCAAGTTGTCTTACACAGACTCCTGTGCCCAAATACGGGCAAACTGATCAGACGAGCGCCGAGTGGGGATTTCACCCATATCCTTGAACAATGCGGGTGGGACGTCATCCGCACCAAAAAATAGGTGTCAGTTTACTAAATAACTAAGTGATATTCAATATTATTACGAGGGGAGTTAGCAAAAAGTTATTTACGGAAGCTGGCAGCTGTAATATGACAACAAGCATTTGGAAATTTAGAGCCACTTTGTCGTTTTACCAAGCAACTTATTACCCATTACCGTTTCATGTTATCTTCATGATGAGTAGCCATCCTGTTTGCTTTAAAGCCGTTATTTCTTCGTTTGCACGAGTCATTCAGCCGCCTCGCATACAGTATCGATGGAGTGGACTTTGCATGCAAGCTATGTTCAACAAGTTTCATAAACCATGTTTAACACATATTGTTGGAAGGTAAAAACATTTGTCAGCCTCACGATAGTTTTTGTTCTCCATAGTCTTTATTGAAAACTCCACTTTCCCTCGTAAACCTCATAACCCATTTGACCAAGCGACAGTGTCTTCTTTCAAAGAGAATGCACACGTAAATTCCACTGTGCCAAAACGCCTGTTAAGTTGAAAGACGCCTGCATCCCTTTGTAATGTAACAAGACAAAGCGCTCTTGATTCAGCTAGCCATCGAATTTACTCGGACAAAATCCAGTCGGTCTTAAGTGCATCCTACCCTTTTGCTTAGACTCAACGACCAGTTCGTCAACCGGCCGATGGCCGTGATCCATATCAACGCAGACACTGTGGCACTGCCTCCGCAATTTCTATTTTAGGGCTCCGTGAAATATAGGTTGCCTGTGAGACACACAGGACCGCAATGTGTGAAGATGCTGAGAATTTATGGGAATCGAATCATTGGTCTTTTAATGCGTTCTGTTTTATTGACAAGCCGTCAGCAAGCGCTTTAAGTCATACAACCTTTCCCTTTCCAATGTCTGTGCATCAAAGCATTCTAAAGTTCTTATTTTTATTACGGATGGTCAAATGTGAGTAGCACCAGTAGATTTAAATGCATCCTCCATCATTGGTCTAATTTTGTTAACGGGTTATTATCACATCGTAAATTCCTATAGCGGTCTAAAAAATGGTCTTGAATATGCGAACTTCCGTAGATGTTTCAAAAATTGGAAGCACTGCATTTGTTCACACAGTGCAGCTATTTTAAATTTAAAAAATTCTTGTGGGCACCTCTTTTGGTTTAACACGGACGTAGAAGTAAGTGTCTATAGGCATGCATTCAGCAGTGGTTCTTTGCTGAGTGTGTGTGTTACAGTAGCTGGACGGTAGCGAGTTTTTATATAGGCCGCATCACTTTATTCTTCCTGCATTTCTCGTCGAAGGCTTATCACTCAAAGTTATAACGCTGTATCTCCAAGCAACCAACCGTCAAATTGATATTATCATGCAGCCAGTTCGTCAGATTTAAAAATCCAATGGAAACTCTGCTCATTCTCCAAATATTTTAAGCCTCTGATATTTTGACACATTACAACACTCAGTGGAAAACACTGGTAATGACCGCTGTTTCTCTCCTCCTACCCGCTACTCCAACGACAAACTAATCGAACGATACCTGTGGTCGGATTACCTGCCTACAGTATGTTTGCCATACCCAGTGCGCCATAGTTACAGCTTCACACTCTGAGTTCCGACAAAACCTAACGGCTTATCATTGACATGTATCGTTGACAATGCCAGTGTTATAGCTACTGCCAAATCTTCCACAATCAAATGAACGGAGGTAGTCTCAGAGCGCAAGTGACTTCCTGTAGTATTGTCTTTAAGGTCTTCGAGCTCATGCTAATAAAACACAAATTCCATGTATACGTAGAATAAGAGTACCGATCTTTGGGGTATTAGAAGACTAGGATCGTCCAGCTTAGCGCTGATGCAAATATAAGCTGTTTGGTGAACCTTCTGGAGGTGGGGCAACAGCAGTTGATGAATGCCTGCAGACTAACAATGTCCCCAAAAATTTTGTGCTTTTGCGCTGTGTCACGTGGGTCTAATTCCCTAGGCAAATACTGTTCGGACAAATGCACTTAGCGGATTTAATGAAATTACTGTCGAGTTGTTGGAGTGCACAATCATTTATTGGTAAATATATGATTTCCGCCTTGCTCATTTACATCAAAATCTCGAGTTTCTTCGGTAACTCTGCGTCACGCCACCTGTCCAGACAAGCATGATCAAACAAGTCGATGTGGATTACACGCTTTTTCGCAAATGAACCCGCCTGACAGCGGCTAGGAAATGTCATGTCACTCATCAACGCCATCAGCGAATATTAGTCTATTGGTCTCCGTCAGAGGGCTCGTTTCAACAGCAATAGACCTATGATTTAGTGTAGCCGACCAATGAAATTCCGTATAAATTTTCATTGCCCAAGTGTGACCCTTGACAACAAAAGTGATGTAGTAGTGGGAGAAATGATCATACAACAAATCAGGCAATACTGTGGGTATTATTATGCTATATCCTAATGTTGACAGAAGGCGCAACCTGAGAGCTGAAGATAAGGGTAGCGTTACAACAACTATATACGGTAACCGTAAACCAGCTTCAGCAATAGAGTCCGCGGGAGAAACTTACTCGAAGTGTTTCGACACCTTCACCTCCAGTATAAGCGCAAAGCCCCTACAAAAGAAAATATGCGTTCATGAGCGTTCTGATGGACGTTTTTTGTGCCAGTTTCACATATTACAACAACTCAGTGTAATCTTTTTTCTATCAGAAAATCGACGACACCAAAATAACAACACCGTTTCCAACCTGATTGAAATCAGCCGAGGATGAAGCGTGGTTGGCGTCGTTGGGATATGTACAGCTAGTATTCACGGAGAGCATTTGCGAGGCAATTTTCTCTTCTAGCTGAGCTTGCAATGTGGCATGTTCCAGTAAAAGCTGTCGTCTTGTATCTATTATATGGTGAAGTTTTCTCTAAAGTGGGTTGAAAAGCAATAGGTGAGCAACGACATTGACTGAAATCATTGCTCCATCTCTCAAGCTATCGCATCCTAGTGAGTTGGTATTGTTCTACAAGTAACATTCACGTGATTTTTCGGGTGACGTTTCGGTGGGATTAGAAGTGACCTTCTGGCAAGCATTTCCAGGTGGAATAAAAATGAGCTGGGATCTAACATGCATTCCAAATGTACCACACTTGAAAACCTGACAAGCGAAAAAGGCGGTATTCGTGTACGGATTCTAATGGTGTTAATAGGCTCTCATTGTACTAAAGCACAGACAACAACTGATATGCTACCAGCGTCCAAAGGTAATAGATTATGCTACAATATTTGTCATCAGGCACAATTATTACAACGCACCCTAATCTAATACATTCTACATTCAGTTGCCTGAAAACATCACAAACGAGAGAATCAGCTGGGTTCCAGGTGAGTCTCTCGCAAAACCAAATTTGTTTGCAAATGAGTGTATTTCCCTAATTCCGTGCAATTTGGTTTCAAGTAGAACATAAGGTTGACGAAAACTCGGGGACTGCGCCAACCTGATGAGCCCCAAGAAGGACGAAACCGGTCGTGAACTGTCGAAGAATTTCCAGCAACCTTATGGGTAGTGCATTAAGAATATACGTGTACTTTATACTTTGACAGGACAGAAAGTAATCTGCTGAGACGATTGGTGAAACACATATTTATCAGCACTCCTTTGTCCCCTCAGTCACTGATATTCTTGTGAAAGTGGTCACTTTGCACCTGAATTGTACCTACGTGAATAAAAATACGTCTATTCCACGGGTATGAGCCCGTATCTTCCAAAACTCTCCTAAGTTTCCACAGGTCCATCACTGCAGATAATGTGGACTTATGACATTTTATTTAGTTTCTTTCGAAAAAAATAAAGGAAAAAACTAATGTAAAGCTTCCCAAGTTCAAACACATTTGTGCCGTTTCCCTGAAAAATTCTAAATTGCTCTCATTTTAGTAAACAGTGTTTTTCCACTTTTACAGAACGAATTTGAGAATCTTGTATTGAGTCCATAGAACCCATGTGTTATTATATCAGTAAGCTTGCTCCATGAAGTAATGTGTGATTAGTGGAGCTAAAAATCTACATAAGAATGGACAGTCAACTTGCCTGAAGTAACTGGTCCATTTCTGACCGTAGCATTAAATGTTCATGCTTGATCCTCTTCACGATCGTTTGCACGCGAAGCAAGACCTGATCCAAATATTCATTTTCCGCAATGAGCTATCGATTGGAACATAAAATATACTATGGGTTACAGATATGTCAATGCAACCGTAATAGTATTTTGATGCGTTTTTTAAAGAATGCTGTGAGCCAATAGGTTATTCAACTATAAACCACCTATCATATTACAGTGGTTCCAACTGCTGGAGTTCTCTTCACCAGGGACAAGAAGAATAACAGAATGGTTGTCATGTGTTAGAAGCAATGAGTCGGTCAGTTCGCGGATGCCAAGTTGTTCTGTTTGTTTGGTAAAGCATAAGGCTAGAACTACGCCTTGAATACCATAGATTTATTGTTGGTAATGTGGTTGAGAAGTTTCAACTGGGGTTTTTATCCTGTAAGTGAAGATAGGCTATGTTAAAAAGCTCAGAGGCACAGTAAGCTGTTTTACCCTTATTGGGGATCATCACCAGTGTGCATGTCACGAAAGTCAGATAGTTTAGAACCCGCGACCTTCCAGTATTTTGGTAGCAGCTTACAGTTTACAGGCGCATGGCGGGCACTGGAGGAGAATTGTTTGAAGTATTTATACCGTTTTTCATTTCTGAAAGGACTAACCTAAGAAGCGTCAGGCCATTAAAGTACTTTATGGCTTAGATCAACCACTCTTCAGTGTTTCCCGGGTTGTCAGGAACACATGAAGCGGATTCAAGCACAACATCGACTTTGAGGTCGATTACAGCGACGTGGGATGGCGACCTCGTCTATCACCGGACTTGGCAAATCCAGCGAGAGGTACTTCGATGATTCGTAAATGTCCCTTAGAGTATGCGTTTTGGGTCTTCGTACGAGAAAAGGATCCAGAGGAGACGCATTTCATTGCAAGACACTACCACTGATCCCCGAATTCGAAGAAATCACATGCACTATTTGGCTCAAAAAAGCGGTGATTCTTAGTCGTCAAAAGCAGTAGTGCAGCTGCAGTTGCACACGGGAGATATGATCAATGCGTATTGGACCATAGAGAAGTTTCGCTTTGTACTCACGAATCTAACTTTCCCGCGAAGAGTCGACCTGCGCGAAATGCAACCAGAGAGCATATCGAAATTTATGGTTGTTGGAATGACGCCGCGGTGGTTTTCATGCAATCTTCTTGCACACATTTTATGAAGAAACCATCATAGAAGTGTTTAATTTTTCCGGCATTCTTCTCTAAACTAGAGAACGTTTTGTAGTATGGTCACCAAGCAAGTCATGACAAGGCATCCACATTCCTTGAGGAGTGTTGGATACAAACCAGTACATTGCTGTGCTAAAGCTGGAGTTTCGTTGTGGAAGAAAAACGGGGTTTTGACATTCCACTCGGTTTCACGCGACCTTTTCGAAGGTTAGGCTCTCAGCAACCGGCAGAATGTCTTAAATATGTTAAGCTCATCGTTTAGAGGGGATGATCTTCTGAATATATTGACGTTCATTCGTCTTGAATTGTTTAACCGAAACTCTCCCCCTCGAACAACTTGATTAGAGTGAATAAAATGTCATGAGGCTACTTTCCATTGCAAAATCTTCCCTACGTATCCCAAACAAACCTGTTACATTTACTGCCGTTCCATCACTCCTTAGGTTTCCCATTATTGGGCGCTTAAATATGCAGCATAGACCAGCATAGTCATTTGTTGCTGGAGGACTGCCGACAGTGTCGACTTTCAACGTTCAACGGAATGTGGAGATCGGTCCGGGATCTTGACTCAAAGCTGTAAACATGCTTCATTAAACTTTTCAAAACGGCCCCTCAGCTGACCATTATCAAAATATCGGTTAGTTTCTGAAGCCCTATCAACGGACCCATCTCGGTTTAACGACAATAGTCAGGGGCTATTAGGGTGGTGAACTGGATGGCCTTTCGCCCTAGGAAAAGCGAATTTAAAGGCATGCTCAAATAAAGGCCACAAAACAGATTGAAAATACAAAGTGAAGTTACCACATAAATGGAACATGGTCTAAATAAGGCAACCTAAAGCTGCATGAATTGTATGATTATTTAGTGTCTCATGTGCATATGTCGGAAGCATAGCACGCAGATATCAAATGTGACAGTAAAATTTGTGATCGAGATGCTCACGTACGAACTGGGTAGAGAATATGGGTGTCAAAAGCCGAACTACAAAACACAGCTTACGAAACGACTAAAAGTTTGCTTTATTTTATTTCACCGGGTGGAAATTTATATAGGGAATAAGGGCTTGGCGACCAACGTTCAAGTGAATTAAGCATGCCTGAAACTATTGGTCTGGTTTCCAGAACGTCCAGAACAGAATCATTTGAACGCCAAAGTTGATCATAGCTGTGACATGGCTGTCCCAGGTCGGTTTGAGTAAATGCAATGAATATATAAAGCAGAATGAGATAGTCAGGTTCAGTTTTATTGTAAGTAGTAAGCTGCTCTTCTAGCAGTATTCAGGACGCAGTTTTTCCAAATGCAGATTAATGTTTTTTGGTCAAATTAAAGATTGAAAAAGTTCAAATTTAATAATTGCACACTCACACAGATAGGTGAGGTGCACAATAAATATTGTTCTTATGTAAAATGAAAAATAAGTTGTGTTAGGAACCTTTCGAAAATACGCCAGAAATACTCAAACCAAAACCAACTTCCAAAAATCTTGTTCAAGGTGAGAGCTATTAACTTGATATTTAAAGTGTATGCTATTCTCTAAAAGGAAACAATAACCGAGACTCTGCTCACGCACAGTTGTTGACCTACACATATCGTGGATACTTTAATTGTTGTCTCTGTTGCCAAGAAAATGAAGAGCTGTTTGCGCACTATTTCTTTTTAAAATGCGTTGACCGACCGAGGAAAACCGCGAAAAGTGGCCCTGATACACCTCACAGCAAATGCCAAAACCACTGTGCTGAGTTTGTGGAGAAAGTTTGTGTGAACGGAAACGTATTGGACAAAGCAAGTTGCGTTAAACTGTAGTTACTGGATAGCCTGCAGTGGAGGCCCGCACACAGTGACACGTAAGGCAACAGCAACTAGCTTGTGGTCCACTGGTGATGTATAGCCACGTGCCGACTTAGTTCCTGCGCCCGTCCGTCTCACTTGTCCCCCAAATATATATATATATATATATAGCGCTCTCCTTGTAGCGCCAACTGGAGCTCCCAAAGTGTACTCAGTCCGGTTTTCTACAGATTTCATGTGATAGATCGTGCACGTACAGTGAAGTTTCTACCTGGCAAACTTAGCATGGTCATACCCTACCACACTTTTGTGCACGCCTCAAAGTCCTGGAATGTAAATTCCGGAGGATGGAGAATTTTCATTGCAAATGGATGCGCTCACGATAAAATGAGCCGTTGCACCTATTCGTAGGATGATTTACAGGAACTGCATCCATATCAGTGGTTTCGGAGTGCATATTTGTGAGTTTCAAACGCAAAAAAATATAGTTTGGGGTGCAAGATGGTATATGCTGCAAAAGACATAGGCTGATTGATAATCTATCTCTATTAGGATGCATCCTGTCTTTTATAACTCAAACAAATTTTATAACGACCCAATTTGATTTCTTTTCGAAAACATTCATTCATATTAGACCGCATAGATTGGTTGGTAAGAGTTCATAAGTTTTTGTGAGGGAATATTCTGTGGAATATTATGCTCCTACAAATTAGCCTCACACAATCCCATAGAGTTTCCTTACAGACTGTATCTGGTGATCTGCACGCAAGAGGCTATGAAATAGTCTTATGGATATGGCTGTATTTGAAAACGACGCAACACATTATTTCATCTATGAGCAAAAACGAATTAACTGAGTATTTTCATACCGTCAAACATCATTCTGCAGGCTACAAATTAAACCAGTAGGATACAAACGCTGCCAAAAATCAACAATAAATTTTGGTCAGATTTGGTCAGAATAGCTGACGTGAAAAGATTTTCCATCTAGTGGTCGAAAATTGTATTGGGTACTTAAATACGTTAATGGTACCTCGTTATTACCTCGATGAAACCGGATATCTGTTGCCGTCAAACGGTATTGCAGAAGGTGAACGCGCATTTTAGTGAGTAACTAAAAATAATGTATTTAATAAGTCGAAAGTAAGGAACTGACAGCCAATTTACAAGGGAAATAATCTGCATCCTCACTTGCGGGAAAACAACATATCTCCTCAGCACCAATTATTACGTTCATGAGGCACACTCGGCAGTGTACGCATAGCTGATCTGAGGAAGATTTGTCCTTTTTTCGAAATACTTTATCATCCATTTTGACAGCAGAACTTCAGCCTGTCTCCTCAGCTTTGTCAAAAGAGACACTCCAATATTTAAAAAAAGACGGGGTGCTCAGCTCCAGGAAAACGATTTAAGCTAGAGAATCACTCGGATTATTGGTGAAATCTCACCACAAATTTGTTGTTTGCACACAATTTCTCATCTGACTTCCTGATAGCTTTTGCCCAAAGTTGTCGAGTTCTTGTGACACCTAAAAGCTGGCTTTGTAGAAGCCGTCCAGAGATATGCATCGTGGGATTAACTGGGAAAAGATACGCTCAGCTACAAAAGAATAAGGTGCATTCAAGCTTGGCTTAGGCACGAGACATGCATTTTTAATATTTTGCCATCTTCGCGTTTCGCACCACGTCCTCAATACATATGTTTTCGGGCAACTGTATTCAGGAGACATAGTGGAAGCTTTATAGAATTTTGGAGTTCCGGAATGGGAAGGTGAACTTTTAATGTTTTCCTAAAAGTCTACAGCAGCTCAAATGCGATATTTTGGAATAAATGCTCTTCTCACCTAACTTTTTAAGGTTTGCACACTGGTGCATCACAGTCGAAATTCCGAGTGATGATAATCCAGTCGTTATTTTACAAAATAGGACGTTAGAACACGGGTGTTTCTCGGAACAACTCACAAAAACCCCAGTGGGAAAACCCATTACGTAATTCTGCCCTTAGGTTGTGTACGATTTATTGATATTACGCATCTTCTTTCATATAAAGACCCATTTTGTCTGCCGTGGTTGGAAACATGTCACTGAGCGTATCTAAAGACGCTGCATGTTGATCACATCATGTGCTAATTGAGGAGAAGATCCACATATTAGTCGGCAAAGTACAACGACAGCAGCAACTGATATATGATGGAGCAGCCTTTTGTTGGATCTCATCGGTTACTCATGTGGAAGTATGAAAGCATTCTATGAGAATATCCACTAGACGACATTTGTGTGCCATCAACGAGCCAATCATCTCCAACAGATATCAACGTCTGGCATATTGTGGATACTAGACGAGGGTCTCAGTAATTGCCCTCGCAGAATTTAGGTGCAAATCTTTTAGACGAAGGTTAGACAAACCAACGGGGACCTCAAAGATGCGGGTATAATTTGGGGTGCCGTTCGCGGTGGATCACTAAATCAAGAGGACAAAACTGTGTGACTTGCGCCAATCACATGAAGTGTAATCGAAAACACTTTAAGCTGACTATCTGGCGGGTTAAGCTAAATAATTGAGAACTGAAAGGATGTCAAAGTAAGTGAAAATGTATAGAATGTTCCAGCACTTGTCTGTTCGAAAAAATAATTTAGAGGAAGCTGGTAAAAAGCCAACATTGAAGCGCTTTCTATTAGATAAGGTAGATTTACACTGGGCATAAACGGCTTCCTGATCGCCATTTTGCTTAACCGCTCAATTGTCGTGGATAGGTCAAGGGATATTTTGTATGCATTTTTTGCACAGCCGAAAAATGGAAATACGAATGATGCAGGATAAATTTTATACACAGTAAAACCTTCAACCTAGGGCTTTACTGTAACAAACTGATAACGAGTTGGTTGCTCTGCATTTACTGCATGTTAGAACTAAGTGATTAAAGGTTACATTTCAAATACTCACTGGCTAAATTTGTCGCAATCTGTGAACTGTTTCGAAACACGTCTATCATCCGAACATTTGATCTAATTACCTATCTTGTGTGGGCTTGTCTTGGCGTGACAAGCATAGCCGATATTATACCTCCTATTTTGTGCAAATCATGCAATAATCTAGATGCTTTGGAAAATGTCACGTACTTTGACAAAAAGCCATAGGATCTGAGTATTTTGAATAGGATGTCGACATAGACGCACTAAAAATACAAACTCAAGAAAGTGATCAAGGCATTGTGTTAGTTGAATATAGAGCATTTTGAAGAATCCTGAAAACAATTTTCTGTTGTGAGCGCCATCTACGAATGAGCCAGCTAACCAACAAAAAGTATTTTTGATTAGATACTATCTCCGGTTTATGGGATATTAAATTACAAAACAAAATCACAGCACCTGTTCAAAAGTGAGTAAGCACTTACTGACCTGAGAAGACTTGCGTAATTTATACACCAGAGCACTATTCTGCGCTATCAGGGATCTTCTCTCTTCGGAAATCTGACGAACTTGTTCTTCCTGTAAAAATGCATAGCGATAAAAATAATGTGACTGTTAATGATAACCGTTAAGCACATTATTAGTTAAATCGTGTTCTTTTGGGCATTTTGATTCTTTCTAATAAACGAATTGCACTGTTATTCTAGTTAAATTAAACCGTACTCTTTGGAAGCGTTTTACTATGAGTCAACGCTTTTTACAAAGCTGGGCTAAGAACCAATCAATTAAGGTAGTTGCCTAAAGGCGTTGTTACAAATCCACTGAAAGTATAAAAAAATTAAAATTATCAGCGTGTACAACAACCTACACTCTCTCATTTACCGCTTTGTTGACTATAATTACGCTTTTTAGTAAACAAGACAGGCTTTTGCAAAACAAACAAGTGAAAGTTGTATTCACTGCGCTTCGTTCGCCTGATGATTTGTTTGTAAACTGATTTTATGCAGCGCTGATGTGGTGTTGTAAGGCAGTTTGAACAAACACGTACGTGTAATTCACTTTAGTTAAGACATTTGGCTACGGCAGGTAAATAAATGTAGGTGCATTTGGGCGAAACTTCAGTGGATATATAAGCATTCCACGGTGTCAGGTCAATTGAATGAAGGATTCCGGTTGTCAATATTTGCAATGTGAAGGCCTCAGGGTAAAGCCATTTTCCGTATTAGTTTGATTGTGCGGATGGATTTATTCACATCCTGGTCAATGGTTTTGGCGGAATACCGTTACTGTTAGTCTACCCGAGGGAGATCACAGAGTCGGTATGGATCCCGGAATTCGATGGACGAGTAATTCCTACTAGGTTCATTTATCAGGCGGCTTTCTCACTGAAGCTGACTATCTCGTGATTCTGTTGAACTTGTAAGCACCTTACTCACCAAGTCTCTTGAAAACCATTTCTATTTTCTGTAGTCTTAAGAAGCAGCAGTGTGATATTAAAGTAATCTGACATCGCATAAAACTTCAAAAGCTACTCCCAGCGGTTTGGTGAGGATTTACTTTTAGGTAGGCCGCAGCTGCACAAAAATTGTCTTTAGTAAATAAAATACCAAAACAAAATACAGGAGACTCTCATGATGTATAAAGCTTTGCAATACGACAGATCTATGCGATGCGAAATCTGATTATGGAGCAAGTCGAATTTCGGTATCCTTGGTAGTAAACATGCCAAAATGTGCAGTAGGGCGCATACAAACCTTCGTGGTGATAGATTATGCAAATATATTGCAGAATAAATCTGTTACCAGTAGAAATCTACGCAACTGCCGCCAAAGTATTGCAATTTCACGTGAGTTTCATTTGCACAAACAATCTAATTCAAAATTATTCTGCTGCAAATCGAGTATTATCTTTAACAAAAAAACCCGCTTTCTTAGTTATGAAAATCAGCTATCTGTACACATGCATATACGCCAGTGACAAGTACGTGCGGTGGAGAAGCATGCCAAGGATTGCTGGACAACTAAACGTCTGCCATGGTTGTTAATAACGCAAATATTTTGTGCGTAGCCATTTGAGCTGCCCCGTCCAGGTCTGTTACTGCAGTGAATACTCGAAAAATTAAGATCGAAGGTGAAGTCAGGCTAGTGAAGCTTACAATTGTCACATTTAAAAGAACCAAAAGGTTAGAAAATCCATTAGGATAGACACAAATATGTTTGATGCAAATTTAGAGGTTAAATAAACAGTACATTCACCATCTTGTGAGCAAAAACGGAGACTAGTTCTGGGCTTATATTGATCGAATTTTTGAATTTACGCTTTTTGTCGGATTTATAAGACTTCGCTGTTTTTGAGTGCTTTCCATGAAAATAGGAAAACGGGGCACAAGAGTGTTGTTATTTGATTTGTTCAATAACAACCTGGTTGTGTATCATATGAGACGGTGTCGGTGATCAGAATCGTAATCCGTTATTATACTTACCAGGTAGAGTGTTCATAAAAGTTATATAATTCTCTGAAGGATAAGAATTTTTCTCAGGTTTGCTGTGGTTCTTCTCGGCGTTCTGGTATACAATAGCCTGTAGATATTGTTTTGTTCCACCGAATTTACAAATAAGTTCAATTATAATACGGAAATATAACACGGCAGACACCAAATACTAGTTCACTTTTGTAAAATACCTGGTCTTATCTTAAATTTACGCCAGTTCTACACCGAAATTACTATGTGCACGTATAATATAACTAGGCTGCAACCAAAAATTATCATGATGGGCAACCATAAATGTGGAAATCCAATGTGCTGAACCCATAGCTATACCAACAAGTTCCATTTTATATGTTGCTCAGTTTTGAACAAATAGTAACGTGCAATACCCTCGCTTGCGTGTATTCTTAGGAATACTTCTAAAACATCACAAGGATTTGGAGGCCAACCGTTGGAAAACAAAATTTAATTTAATTTATTATATGCACTTCCGAGGTACTACTGTCCACCCCAAAGCTGAAATATCTCGGTGGTATAGAATAAAAAATCTCATGACGAAAAATTATAGTATTCAAAATTATGTGAAACGTAGTTTTGTTCACTCTTGGATTTCTAAAGCAATTTATATACTTCAAGCTAACTGCTTTTAAAAACATTAAATAATAACTTACGCTTCTATTCACATTAAGGGCTGGAATAACCCGAAGTCTGATTTGCCATCAAAATGTATTTTTCCCTCTATAGTTCTCACAGATTACCTGAACCAATTGAGGATATTTTTTTAGTTGTACTGTTGGGGTTTGTATGAAACTACTTGACCGGTAGGCTTAACGTTTCCTCTTTACCCACGCGGCAAAGCAGCGCTGGAAGCTAGTCACATTTTCTGATGCAAGCTTTTCCTATGATATATGTTTTGATGCAAACTATGATGAGAATGAGCTGGATATGGAAAGGGGAGAAAGAACTGGGGAAACTACAACTAATAAGTCAAAAGCCCATCCTCTTGAATTAGTCCTTATGGTGATTACTAATTAAATGAAGTTATCAGCACCTGCGTGTACTTTTACGAGGAGTGTATGACATCGCACTGCCCCGCGGTTTGCAAGACTGGCGTTGGAAAAGCTTCCGACTAGAATCTTTACTGATAGTTTTCCCTTCACCGATGCGTAGGTACTTACTAAAACTAACACATTCATGGATGACAATTTTGTCATGTTCAAAAGCATAACGGACAATGAACGAAGTTTATGCGTTACTGTTTTAAAGAAAATTGGCGCTGAATTCACAAATGTAAGCAAAAAGCAGCTAAGATGAATGAATTTTTTCCGGAACTTCGTATTTTTGTGTTCTACATAAGATGGATGACAAGATTTATGTTCCCAAATGACGGTTTTAAGTCCACCCTTTTGATTTACTTCCACCGTCTCAAATAATTTGCAACCGTAGGATAAACATTGTGTTTACTTTAAACTGCTTGAAATGCTCACATGTAGCTCATACATTAGGATGTCTTAGTATCTGTCGGCAGCAGTAATAGTAGAAAGTAGATTATCCCCAGCAAAAATGGTTCTGAGAGGACATTTTCTCTTTTCCATGTAAAATCAACGACATGGAATTAGATTGGTCCAAACTAGGATAGTGTAGAATAGAAATCTTTAAAAATCCGGACCATCCATAATCCTGAAGCTAAAAAAAGACTTTTGTGTACCCCATCAACCTGACAGACCGTAAAGTTTCCAACTTATACAAATTTTATTTAAAAAAACCTGCTGCCAACATTTGTACTACTCAACTGTTATAAGAACAATTTTCAGACAAACCTGTCAGTGGTGAAGCGTTTTGCTTAAAGTATCAAGAACTGAGGTCTACTTAAGCAGACAGTTAAAGATACCTTTTACAATTATGCGAAACGAAACCCCGGAAAGAATTGCTATTATCATCTGTCTTGGCTTAGTATTATTTCAAAAGCCCTGGAAACTAGTGGAGGTTTTAGTAAAACAATAGAGTTTTGGTGAAGGCCTTCATCTTTATTTAGTTTATTTTAAACATTTTTGGCAGGTTGCGTTGTTCTCGCCTAGTCTTTCGTGGTTGAAATTGCCCAACGACCTAGTAGCTACATCACAGGCCTTTACAGCAACTGGACTAATGGTGGTACGATAAAGATGTATCGAACGTGATGATAATATACATTTATATATATATGTATTGAGCACCTACAAAATCTGATCAGAAACTAACAGACAGTGGAATCTCTTGTGCAGAGTTTTCTCGTGTAAATGTGAGAGACCGTGGGGACTATAAAGGGCTTTGGCGATTCGCACCCGATCTTTTGTCCTGCGGGTGAAGTCACTCAGTGCCTAAAAGCAGGAGAGCATTGCACAGCTTTTTCATAATAATAGTAGCCACCAGTGTGCACCTCAAGAACCTCCTTGAAGCTGCAAACCTGCAAATTCCTGACCATAAAATTCGGCCTTGATTATCGGATGAGTAGTGTGAGTAACTCGCGAGGTACAGTGGTATCCAGGTACTTAACGAAATGCGTGTATAATTTATGGTTTATTCCAAACCCACACATATAGACGAGATGTCTAAAAATAAGCAATAAAAACAGTGTCCGAATGTTCGTTCTGTTATGTTTAGCATTCTCTACGAGTTAGTAGCAACTCTTCAATCACGCGTATTTGGTAGTCTCATGTATCATATTTTGTGACTCACTAAACCAAAGTGCCGAATTATGTTGCTAAATTCGCCAGACTGCACGGCAAAATGAAAAATTTGCTTTCAAGTCGAAGTACTTGGAAGTGGTTTTCGGAACTGTAACACTTGATGCATTCTCATTATCGATAATGTCACGCATGGTCGTTTTTTCCATTCTTTATTAGTTTAGTTTACTCTGTGAACGATTATTTTCCTCATAATACCAACGTACGTGCATAAGAAATCAAATATAAGGATTTGCACGCAATCATTATTAAGCTAATTCGCGGGTAAAATTCACTCTGATCGGAACGGGACTTGAGTCCATCAAATAACAGACGTAGTGGATAGATGTGACTACTTGCAACGTAAATTTTACTGTTACAAATTGATTATTATGGTCTACAAACAAATTTAATATGAAATTACAGGGTCCTTCAAAAACTTTATCTGATGCAATTTTCTGTTTGTGACAAGTTCGAAGAAGCTTACCTCCTCATAATTTTTGGCCGCTCGTTTTCAGGCGTAGACTTAACCAAACTCTTACTCCAACTTTTGTTCAACGCTGGGATTTTAATCAAACTTCCACGGTGCTATATTTCCTGCTCGTTGGCTTTTATCTTTTTAGCAAAAGGTTTTTGGACGATGAAGTCTGCATGAACTCACGGATACTGGGATAAATCTTCTATTAGAAAAGCGTTTTAAGCACATGGTGTTTCAAACCTGACCAAGCAATCGTTTGCTCATCGTCGTTTAAACTTCAAATAGATTAGGTTGAGGGAATACTAAGAAATTATAGAAATGTTCACACAATTTCCACAGCTAGGTTCAATATGAATCTTAAACTGTTTTACAGTTTCATTTTTTTGTATTGAAAGAATAATTATCATTACTTGTTTCATCGTAAATATGTAACCACTGCAGCACAACTTTTAGGTTTTCATTCAACAATTACTGCACCTAAGAATAGTAATAACGAAACAAAAGATCAAAAGCAAGTTGTTTTATTTGAGTGGGGTACAATATACACTTGATTGCAACTTGCCCTCAACAACAAAGACGTTTGCATAGAACGCAGTCAGCAATAACCGCCTTAATCAGCTTAAAAGTTTTGTTTGACGTGACCAACAGTCCCATCTGTTTAGCCTTGGCCAGTGTATCTAACACTGACAAAGCGGGGTCGCCAAAATGATTAAATCAGGTATTGCTTTTACCCTGTGCTAAAAATTCAGTATTATTTAGTCAGCCACGATTCTATCGGCTGAGTGGCAACCAAGCAAGCAATAAATGTGTTACGCTCGTTTACAGCAATGTTGTTAGCTACCTCCGTAGCGTTCAGATCAATTTGTTAGATCATTCACTTACATGGTAAAAATTTTGATTGATATTGACGACATGCAGGTTGAAACTTTATAGTGATGAAGAAGGAATAAAATACAGCATATCTGCTAAATGGTAGTCAGAGTTGGTGGTTGGCTTGTTCGCTGAGCTGGGCAATTTGATTGCAAACGTTTCATCACCAATCGAGGTGACATCATCAGTGCGTTATTGGGGAGCGTAGTGGTGCGTAGCGGTGGGTTGGTGGTTGTGCGTTGAGTAGTGTTGCGTGTGTGTTAATATACGTGCTGCTAGCTGGGGCTGACCTTTGACCGCGATTAGTTGTTCGGTCGAGTGGTTCCATTGGTTGCTCCGTTATCTTGTGTCCTCATTCGTCGGTGCCCATTTGACCTTTGAGCATGGCACCCCCTGTCGTCGTACTCCGGTCGATGCTGGAGTGACCTTTGCCCTTGGCCCTTCCGAGTTCCGGCTTGTGACCTTTATTGATCCGACTCCAAGGAG
>SJOL01006980.1:60676-80399 GCA_004794785.1 Opisthorchis felineus | reverse complement strand
CACTTCCTGCCTCGTGTACGTACAATGTGCCTTCATATATTTCTATTCGCCATTTGTTGTATTCTATGAGTCTTTGTAAATCTGTTGATCACTTCATCCTAATCAAGCCCAGTACAAACTTTTAGAAGGTTTTAGAACATTGGTTACTTATTTTGTTTTACATACACATTAAAACACATCCGTTTTGTGTCAAAGATCATTATCTTAATTGTATCAATGTGAAAAAGCTGCGCCTGAATCAAATATGCACTTTCCGCTCAAAGTCTTTCGCCATTTTACATGAATACTTGTGGAGAAGAAATTTAGCACAATCATCATTACTAAAGTGTTTGTTTTAGGACAATGCCAGACGTCTGTCAGGTCAAGTGTTTCGTACGTCGTTTTTTCATACTTTTCGGATGCAGGCCGAATAATCTAATCTCGCAACCATGTATTCTTGCAGCAATCTGAAATATGCAGAACATATTTGACTTACATTAAGTTGCAGCGATTTACCACCTTGAGCTAAGTTTGACACACGCTGCTGATTCATTGACTGGGCTCATGATTTAAATAGCAGTTGAAGATATTTGAACATAGCACACGACCTCAAACCTTAAAAACCGAAAAAATTTCGTTGTTCGTTAAATTTTTGCTTGGGAGATAAACGTATGAATTATCATACTTTAATCTTGTGCTGCTGTTACGCCAGTCAAGGCTCTTCGGGAAAACAAGATACGTGCCAAACTAGCACGGTTTAAAAAAGCTTGGATTTTTCTGGATGGACAATGTTTTGGAAAACCTGATTTTCCTCATAATTTCCTCCGGACTCTCATTATATTTCAGGAGTATTCATCGGAGTAGGGCGGCAGGTCTTCAAAAACATTACGTGCATCGATTAGTACCTGAAGAATTTTAGTAAAGGTTAAAACTAAGTCGGCTTACTGATACATATTCTCTGTGACTGATTTGACAAATGATCAAAGGTTTTGTCTATTTCTATTATCTGCATATTTCGTGCAGTAGAAATCTTTTTTTCAATGCAAACAACCCTATGCAGTCAGCCTGCATACTGATGGGTTACTGTACTACCCCATACATATTGCAAGCAACGATACTCGAGTATTCTAAGATCTAGATTTTTTTAAATTTGACTGCCTAACCAAAGCAGTTGCGCAGCATTACGTATGTTCCGTCACATCCAAAAGGCTGTTTAACTCCTTCCTTTTATAAATTGCTTTTTCATAATTGTTTTTTTTCATAAGTATCAACTCCCCTTCCATTAACTATTATCCATAATATATTATTGTAAGATACTTTATCAGTTGGCGGCAACTTACTCAATCTCGCCCTAATTCACACTCACAATGAAAAACTACTCATCCGAAAGAGATTCAGTTGAATTCAACAGCGTCTTCGAAATATGTCTTTGCATCACGCTGTGAAACGCTGTGCTTCCACCAAAGGTGACAGCATGTTATCAGGTCGCCAAGCGAATAATTTTTGTGAATATGCGCTTCGGACTTCTGTTTGGTCGAAAAAAACTATCATGAAGCATCTCATGGTATATGCTTAAGCACCCAGTTGGATGAACAGAATAGTTGAACTTCACAGTTTCGTTTGCACAATGGTTTTTACTTGTTCTACCACTGTATGATGTGAAAAGTTCCTGTTTAAATTATTGTAAGTCAAACAATTATCTGTCCATTTAATGCTGCCTTAGTTTTTGTTACAAGCAAATTATCCAAGTCAACCAAAAAAGCCTTCAATTCAAGAAAGTACTGAGGTCCCTGACTCCATGTTAGAGCAATCGACTTTTAACTTTAACTGGTTTTGATGTATAGCAAGAGTTTTTGCCTACTTCAGTGCAACTAAACTAACAACCCATCAATTGTCTGGCGGAAAGCATCACTTATGAGGCGGCTGAAAACTCTTCGAGCGCCCACGACCGGCTTTTTCGTCTTCGGGCTCTTCATATAGGCAAAGTCTCCGGACTTTGGCGAACCTTATATTCTATTTGAAAAACAAACAGTTCGTAATTGACAAACCACACTCCTTTGCGAAATAATTCACTGAAAAATGCAAATTTAATTGAATTCCAGATAAATCTCTCTGTCATGCAATTTTTATTTTGCAAAAAAGTATGGTTAGCTTATCGATTTGCATATGGTGCAATTCATCCAATCATAAAAACTGCGGTTAAAGCAGTCCTTCTTGTGACATTCTGATATTTCTCGTTCTATGTTCGCATGACGAAAAACACACTATGCTTTGGTTGCTCAAACGGTCTCATCCCAACTACAACTCCGTAACTGAATGCACTTACGAAGAATATTCAGTTTCTGTTGACTTGCTCATTGAATTGCAGATAAGATTTTAACCAACAAAGTATCGAGGAGCAAATCAGATGCGTCATGCTTTTCATAGTGCAATTTTCCAATAAGTTTATTTGGGGGTCGCGTAACTTGGGAAAACAATAGCAAGACGTTAGGATGGTCTGCATGGCACTTTCTGGCAATAACATTTTGGTCTAATGCGTGATGGTGTAATGCGTGATGGATTCGACTGGTAAAATAAAATGTTGCACGCCTCAAACAGAAAGATTTTTAAATTATTAGAATGTATAAGATTATCACCGTAAAATTTTGTATGTAACACCAAAAAAGGAGGAAACCCCTGAGGAAATACGTCATAGAATCTGAGAGTGGTGACTCACGCAAGAGTAAGCCACGTATGGTGGTTGAAGACAATTGATGGCAGGGTGAAATTCTCAATTTTTCGGATCACTGACAGGTTCGACGCAAATAGGCAATCGTTGTCATTATTTCTTGAACGAGCAATTTATTATGCTAACCGTGATGTGCAAGCCCTTGCAGATATTAGCCAACCGGCGTTCACACTCAGATTTCCTCATATGATTGAACTTTCAGAGCAGACTACCACCATTTTGTCCAAGTACAACACAGTGAATTTGACACACTTCATCAGGGTCAGTAGCATGGAACACCTGCCGGTTTGGCGTGCTAAACCAGTGAAATCTACTGGGAAGTCCATTACCCTAGCACACAATGCTAGAAAGCATACCGCAGTCGAAAACAATTCCACAGAAAAATAAGAGTAACAAGATTAATATGGTGCGGTTTTCGACTTTAATACTTGACGTATTGTGCACATTCGCACAAGGGTAGGCTGGCTCCAAGTGTGTTAGCAAGCATACATAATGTGTCCGAATATCCCGCAGTTTCCTGACCCGGCTAGATTTCGCATCTCGCCAAACATATTTCGTCAGACCTCGAGACAGAGGTGAATTTTTTAAATTTTTTAACTAAACTAAACCAAGTTTATGATTTTTATTGTATTCCCTTGTAATGTAAAGTCATAAAATACTTACTCGACTAAAATCATAACTGCGTCATTGTTTACATTTACTGCAGCTCATCTAAACTGCAAACGTTTGTCATGATCAAACATGCTTGGTTTGAAATGATTTACATTGTAATTTCCTGAGAGAAAATCATCACAACTTGATTTTTTGGTTCATTGTAGACTTTCGTTGCAGATCAAAAGTGAGAAAACAATGTTTCCTCATTTTTTCAAGAAATGCGCAGAATGCTCAAAGATATGAAAAGATTTTTCACTTAATTCGATTTTCCTGCATATTCTCGTTGGCATTATTTCACACGCGGCTTTCAGCCTTAATCTCACCCTCCTGAAAGGACACGAGGCAATCAGTTAAGTGCCTTGAATATATGTCTCTTTATTCTTAATGTCGAATCACATGAACTGGAAAATCCACTGTCACTGACATTAGCCACATCTATATTTAACGATGCATTCGCAGCTTTTGAAATCCCAGAATACAATTTTACATGAAAAATAAATTGACTAAATAGTGTCGGTTTGGGCATTTTTCCGTCTTTTATTATCCAGACCTCACTAATAATCAATACGGCACGGATACCCAAGGACACCAAACACCATGTAACCAGAGCTAGCAACGTTTGCATTACACTTAGACATTAGTGGTATACATTTCTTCCTTCTGACATTCAACGGATATTAAATTTGGCCGTCAATTTTCACAGGAATAACCCTAATAAATTTGTTTTCCAATAACAAACCTGCCCCTGAATATATTTTGCGTATTGATGTGTTTCGACAGAGACAATCGGAACAATGGACGATCTCCACAAGGTTGCTTTGTGGGCCCGATGATAGTGAAACGTTTACTAACGCTGAATAGTGAGTAGTGATGGAAACGACTCAAAAGCAACATGGTTGTAATTACCTCACCAGCTTTTTAGTGACCTAAGGAAAAGTTTGAAAAATGCCTCCGTTCTGTCATCACGATATAATAATATGCAGTTTAATAATAAACGTTAGTTAAAAGTATTGATCCATTCCGGTTAGAAAATAAAATAACCTTTGATAGCCAAATTTTAATCATTCTAATAAGTTTGGTGTGAACAAACGCTTTAATTTGATTAAAATTGTCTTAGTTTTCTCAAAATCACAAACTAGCCTGATTCCGAGCTAAAATGCCTTTTTCTTCTGCTTACCACCGAAAGAAGAAAAGCGTCAGGCAAAATACATGAAGAGGAGGAAACATTTCCAGCCAGGGACACCAGCTGGCTTTTTTACATGTTTTCAGGTAGCAAGACCGTAGAATTTTGCCTCATCTAAAGAATTAGTACCGCGTTTTAGCAAATTTACTACGTTATTTTTGCAATACTCGGCTAATATAACCAACTAAAACATTGACGATGAACGTCTTCCATGTTTGCAATTGCCAATTGCTTCCGTAATAGTAAGAGTAGTTAGCAAGCCAAAAACGTGTTGGCTGCTTCCATTACTTATCAACTTACTGCTAATGCAAACAACTAATAAGTAATTACTACTGACGTTTAATAGCAACAAGTTCAGAACATCTGGATAGGCACTGCTCTTGGCGTGTTTGATTGAACAAGCATTCTTAGGTCTACACATCAGCTTACTCTTAAATAACACCTACAAAAGCAGAGACAGACTAACGCTTCTACGTAAAATACTTCGTGTTAGAGTTTCAAAAGGACATCCATATTTTCAGGCGTTTATTTTCATACAAAGAGAATGAGTATAACTTTACGAGGCTGTCTAACTCAACTTTGTATGACACTGTTTATTGTCCGTGGTTACCAACAATTTAAATTTCCAAACCATCGGAAAACGCCCATTTTGGGGGGATTCCCCACGGTAGGCCATTGAAAATCTACAGAGAATGGCGTGCAAAATAAATAGAGCTAATTACAGGACATTCGTCTAGAGTGAGGTTATATTCCAGACACGATCAATTAAGGTCATTTTCTATAGCTTCTCAGAAGGCAGGTCGATTGTTAAAATGATAAATATAGTTGCCTGAAATTTCAAGGGTGTTCACTTTACGAACTATCAGTGCATACAAGCAAATTTTCCATGATTCAATAAAATGCATTGGTCTTCCTAAAATTTGACGTGCATAGCTGAAAAAACTGACTTTTTTCAATTTCAAATAACGGAAACAGTAAGAACTGCTTTATTTTGGATATCAATCAGGTTTTAACATCCCAACAAAAAATGAGTAAATTGCTTAACGTAGAGCAATCCTTAAGCGCATTTTAATATTTTACTAAATTTTGCATCCAATTCATAGCAAATTATAGCGCTTCAGCATGCGTGCAGAAACAACAGACTTTCTGCTGCATTATTTTAAATATGATCCGATTATTTCCTTTATGATGAACTTTTAACAAGTGAAATGTACCAGTATACCACAGTGCGACTCAAATATATTGGGTCACGCAAATTCCCACACGTTATTTCCCGACCGATACCCTCTATTCTCCCAAACATCCTGTGATGCAAGCGTTGAAATATTCCAAGAAAACGATGTTCTAAGCGGACATTTTCGGTGTAAGTGGATTTGCTTGTTTGATGACCTACTGGTACTTCATTTGAGCTGAAAATGACTGGTTATGTGCAGGATAACTGTAGTTACCTAGGATGTACTACATGCCACTAGCCAGACACACTGCAAGCAATCATTCTTTGCTTAGACCCATACACAAAAACAAAATAGTCAGTAACGCTGTTGAGTGAACGCAGTGCGTCCAAAGAAAGAAAACCGACATGTGAGCACTAACACAGATACTCAGTTACAATTCTTTGGGATGGTTAAACGCACTCGCTTTACAAGAAACATCACCTATGGATCCAATAGGATATTCTAGGTTTTTGTTGAACTGAGCTGTAGGGTAATCAAAGCGTGACTGTTTGGTTAGGAACTCACTCGGATATGCTCCCAACTTCAGCTGTTTATAAACATATGTGCTTTATGCAAAATACTAACGCATGTCCGAGAAGGTTCTGAGTAATCACGACATCTATAGTAAGATTGCTGAATGCGCAGTCACCAAACGCCTACCTTCAGTCCGTGGATACCTCAACCACTAAATAAACTGGTTATTACGCTCTCCCGTGCCGGAAGGCTTCAGTCTTTACAAACTGTAGTACAAGGTCCGCAAAAGAAAACTAATGAATTGAAGTGCTGTAGGGTGACCTGCAAACCGGAGCCGACTAGTATTTGATGTTTAGCAAATCTGCTTTAATGGCAACAGTAACTCTCTTGAGGTAAGTACTTAAATACCAGCTTTTTTTCCAGACATCCCTCTAAATGGTCGGTGTCCATACCGGTTTTCGTGCGTTAGACATCCAAATTTTTGGCTTATATTTTTTCAGGCATTGATGACTTGTCCACACCCTCTAGCCATGTTGACGGCCGATAGTAAAATGCCAGACGGTGGCAATAAAGTGGTTCAAATTTTTCAGGTTTTGGAGCCGTGTTTTATATGGTTTGCTAAACAGCTCTGCATTTGAAGCAGTTCCCCATTTTGATTCGAATTCCTGAGCAGTCTGTTCTAACTGCTACCTCAAATGCAAAATGTGATCTCAGCATGTGTCTCACTTGCTCTGAATGCTTTTTGCAACCGAAGAGCCTAGGTTATTTGCTCGATCATGCCAGTGAATAGTGAGATTAGTGGACACTGTCTACACTTATCGACCGGCTAAGACATCTACATTCACCAATAAGGGATGACCTATCATTTGTCTTCTAATTGGTTAGTCCATTTATCGTTACATATTACGGATAAATATACAGCCTGCTCCGGAATAAAACTTTTTTAATAACCTGAACTTCCTTTCGTAATATTACGTCATGAAGTAGACATCAAATTTATTACTAATAAAGGGCAAGCAAAAATATCGAACTCAGTATCTTTCCACTGATAGAGAAAATACCCACAGTCTCAAATGTGACAGCAGAGAATCAGTGAACGACACTTTCTACGTAACTCGTCCTCAAGCTCAGGCGCATATCAGAAAAAAAAATCTATTTAAAAAATGGCGTTAATTTGCATTGCTTTGACCAGCAGTCAGTATAGACACTAAGAAAAAAGGCTGATAAAACTCACGTCGGAATGTGTTCTGTTCCTTTGATTTTTGGAAGAAATTACTAAACTGCTGAAGGCTGTCTCCAAAAGAAATATCCCAAATGAACCTGGGCTGTTTCAATGTTGTTTTCAGTAACGTACTAGAAGGACATGCGATTAAAACCCGCAGCCAATGTTTGACAATGCTGTTAAGCGGGTGTTGAATACACGGTTGAAAACAAACTTAGACACTAAAACTCATCTATATTAGGACTGCATTCATGCCTTCCTAGAAAAGGCACCCATATATGGATCATCCTTCACAAGAATAGTTTTGGAATCACCAAAAATCGTCCTGTAGTAAAGTGATTTAGAATCCTTTACAAAGTGCATCACCAGAGAACGGCCGCACACCTCTTTGGTACGCGCCCATCTTGCCTTCTATCTTGTCGCACTGAAACGTGATTTCCGCGTATTGACCGATTTTACATGATATGTGGTTCCAAAACAACTATTACGTGTGTTTATGTGTACCTTCAGTGTAGAAAGAAAAGTGTATTACTGTACCTAATTAATATCGTTCAGCAAAGCACAATGGAATTATTGATCCGTGTCATCTTCAGCGTCTCTGCGGTAAACCATCACCAAAACCAGCTCATAATGTGGTCTACATTAAGGCATCAAAGCCTCCATGGAAACAGAGCAGTTACTGTATTCATTGTGGTGACTTTTCACCCAGAGTTTCGTTTACGGGATATTTACCATACTTAAAGTCAGGACACTTGTCACAGATGGCAAAAACTCCCAGTGCATCAGGGAAGATTAACGGCTTGATGCCGTTATTTTGCTTGTTATTTCGCCTACGTGTGTTTGTGCAAGAAGAACCCTTCGGGGAAGTCGGTCTAATGGCATAAGCAGCACGTAGCCAAGCCAGCGCAACCTATGCAGTGTGATCAGTCCATCTATCGTGGGTGAGTCATTCCTTCTGAATACCATTCGACGTACTTCAGCATTGCTGATCCAGTGTTCCCACCAGACTCGGGCAATGCTCTGAATACATCGATGGTCAAACGCTGGAAGGCTTTTGACGTCCTCAAAGCGCATTGGTCACGTTTCTGACCCGTATAGCAATATGGATCGTACCACAGCATTGTAAACTCGTCCCCTGACGGATGAGCTGATGTCACGCCTACGCCACAGGTGACGCAGGTTCACAAAAGCTGCTGTGGCCTTCCCAAGCCGGATGGAAATATCATCTTTCGCCAGAGCACCAGGACTGATAAGCTGCGCAGGTAGAAAAACTCACCTACTACCTCAAGATTCTCGTCCGCAAGCATGAGAATAGGTTTCGAACCCACTCAAACTTGTAGTAGCACTTTTCACTTTTCAGGTGTGGAGCGCATGCCAAACCGTGAGGCAGAATTATTTAGATTATTTAATATTGTTTGCATTACCACGGGGTCAGGTCGAAGAAGAGCTATGTCGTCTGCTACTCGATATCTGTGAGCGGATGCCCTGGGAGAAATTTGACCCCACAGGCATTCGAGGCTGATGGTGAGTTTTCCATGATCGTATGAATGATGAAGCTGAACAGGAATGCTGAAAGTGGACAGCCCTGTCTGACACTACTTTACGTGGTGAATTCAGAGAGCTTCCCCTAGACCTTCACATGGTCGCGCGAGTTGGCGTACAGAGCCTTAAGGAGGGTCAAGAGTTTATGGGGGACACCTTTGCTCCACAGACTGCCTGACAGTCCATAGAGTCACAGGCAGCTTCCAAAGCAAGAAACACAACCATTGTTGGTTGCTGGAAACAGTGTTGCTGTTCCAGAATCTGTCGGAGAGTGAAGATGTGATCGATATATCCTCCTGCAGGACGGAACCCCGCTTGATTTTCGCGGATGTGCCACTCCCAGTGTTCAGCCAACCGCCGAAGGGTAATACCAGAGAGGACCTTCGATGCCACAGCTACCAGGCTTATGCCATGGTGGTTTTCACACACACCAATTTGAAGATAGGAAAAGTTGTCGACATGGCCAATTTTGCAGGCACCTTCTCTTTGTTCCATATAGCACCAATGAGCTTTTTCAGATGGGTCATCAAGGATTCCATGCCTTCTTTAAACAAAGCTAGATACAGACCGTCTGGTCTTATTGCCTTATTACGCTTCAGTATGGATATTTCATACTTTATTTCTTCTTCTGGCGGGCGGTAAAGGTTTGCATTCCATTCTCCCGTATGCACTGTCTCCAAAGGCTTGGTGGCAGGAGACTAGCTAAACTGTTCTTCGAAGTGTTCGGCCTATCTTTCCAGTCGACGATTTTGCGAGTTGAATAATGAGCCGCCTTTTTCATTTATCGTTTCACTGATTGCTGCCATCCTAGGGCCTGCCAATCGTATCAGTTGATATGGGGCACGGCGGTTTCCGGTAGCAAAGGCCTTCTCCATCTCCCAAGCTTTCTATGTCCACCAGAGCTCTCGGTCTTTCCTTAGGCTCTTCACTATTGGGTTTTAGAGGGATTTGCGCGCGCCGTCGTACTCGTTGCCTGCTGGTGTCGATTTCCTGGCATCAATCATAGATTGCAATCTCGACGACATCCAGTGGTCTTGTGGTCCAATCGGAGGAGTCGGATGGTGGATTAGCATGCTTCTTGCTGACTTGGGAGGGCCTGAAGGGAAGCAAACTATCAGGCGGGCACGCACCATGGCGTGATCAGAATCAGGAGGAACGGCAGTCTTGAATTGTAGCTCTCCACCGGTGGCTGTTGGCCACGTGATCCAACTGGGTCCAGGGTTGAGTTGCAGTTCGTGGCCGCCGGGTTACGTGATGCAAACGTTTATGCTAAAAGTTCGAACTGGTTATAAACAGTTGATGACCAGCACACAATTGGAGGAGTCGCTGTCCGAGACACCGAAGGGAAATGGGTTGCCTGAAGTAAAACGCCCGCAAACAAATTATTCATCCGTGATATTGTGTGTACCCAGACTGCCCGCAAAATCACGCCTAATTTGGCCATCTATGCATGAGTAGTGAAGGCGGTCAGTTGCTGTTTCCATTTGCCACCACCTTTTTGAAGGTTGGAGATGTGTCGAGATGAGGCTGTCTATTACTGGCAGTGACGATGTGACAGTTTGTACAGTTCTAATGACAGATTGCCAAGGAATTCGGTCTGCTTGTAATGAAGAGCTTCAAAGGGAAGTATAACGCAGGTGGCGCAAAGTGTTACATCTTTCAAACGACAATAACTCACTGATATGCTATTCGTTCAACCATTACGGTGGTTGAAACCAGCAGGTCCTTTTAAACTGAAAATTGCCATCAGATAAATGACCGAAGGAGGCAACTCAGTCACGGCTATCCCAGAATGGCTCACGACCATCAACAACGTTTTAAATGCAAATAGGATTAAAGATCTTAGCAGGACCCAGTGAATTGACGGCTTAGGTGATGGACAGGCTGTGGATACTGTTCTTTCAACCACTTATTCTATTTATATTCATCGCAGCTTCTCAACTTTTTAAGAGCTCGTGTAGTTAAACTGTTTGTCAGTCATTGTATGTCTGCCAACGTAAGAGGAATATTTAGAATATATTTTACATGCTGCCTTTCGGCACAGTAACGACCAAAAAGATGCTTTTGTGTGTGGGTTTATTCGATCCGAAAACATGTCAAAAAGGTGTAATCCAAATTTGTATTAAATGCACACTGACGATATTGTTTTTTTGCTGAGTCACACATTAAGATCACCCTCGGATAAAGATTACTTTTGTGTTCTTAAACTGGTTTTTGAAAGATGGTGTTGATATTCGTTTCCGGAAATTTTGTGTGTGTTCATACACGAAAGATGAACTCGAATAATATAGATCATGCTGGGTAATGGACTGCTCTAGGGAAGAAAAATGGGGACCAGGTTCCAGGTAGGACCTGCCCGAAATGTCAGTGACTGAATAAATTGCAAGGCAACTCTTAAAAAATACCATAACATCCATTCCCCCTCACGCTGTACTCTCCCAGGTATCAAATTCTGAAATAGAAACCGCTAGAATGAGCCAGAGACGACACGTTGCAGTACAGTCATCAGGACATCGGACTGCATAATCGTCTCTCTACATAACCCCATTTCTGCCTAAGCATCACATCTTTGTTCAGGGACTACGGTTGTTCCGCGATTGATCACAAGATAAATTATGTATCGGATAAGCGCCTCATCAATAGTGATCGTGTCGATCATCCTCAAAAACATGCGAAGAGAAATTTCTACCCGGCTAATCGAATGCGAAATTGGTTCACACAGTGTGCCTACCCATGCACGACTATCAGTCACGTGAACAGAGATAGATCAAATCCCGCCGATATGCCCACCGAGATAGTTCCGCTTTTGTCCGGAAGTAAGGACTGAACACCTATGTTTGTCGACGGTGAGTAGATCCATCTATAAATGTAAATAATTTTGGAAACAACACATCAATCAAAATGTGACTGAGAGAAACAAATAAAGAGGGCTATATGCGCCGCCCAATGCATGCATTTCGTATTTCCGGTACCCTAATAAGCAAACTGATAGAGCTTTTAATTAAGACAATCAAGACAATTATGCATTTACCGGCTTGCAAGAAAAATGAATGTCACTTCAGTTACCATGGCATATCTTTAGATGTTCTTCTGGCCAACACGAGGTAGATAGATGAAACCATTCTTACAGTGTGCATTTTTTCAGCCTGTTCACAGGTATGTTCTTAGATTAGATAGACAGCGTCTACATTATCGGGTTTTACGTTTACATGTAATAGTAGATTCTGGATGAAAACAGAGTATAATGACCATCAATTCCAAGTGTTCCTCAAGGTCGAAAATGACCGAACGTGAACATAGACGGACTAGTGGTGCAATCGAGACTTGGATAATCATGCCTGAAAAAATGTAGCCATGAATTTTGAACTAATCATTCAACCTTCTTCAAATTTATTTCACTTTGGTGATATATTCTATATCCGGTAACAGTAATATATAGAATGCTAAGCAGACGTAAATAAGACGCCTGATCAATTCATAAAGCCACTAAGCGCTTTGCCCATCTAGAATTAATTTAAAGATAACAGGGAGGACAGTGGCGACATGATGTAACTGGGGACAGAGAAGGTTGCTAATGCTGCAGCATATAAATTATGAAACACGTAAGGAGCACTTTGTCAGTGCTAGCCGTTCCATTATCATTACTGTGACCTACAACACAACAGCATTGGTTAGCTACAAATGAACCACAGAGGAGAACGAGGGCTTTAGTAAAAGGTGAACACAAGGTTTGATATTTAGCAAATCCTTTATAGAAAGGTGAGAACTTCGGTGTCGTCATGTGACTGGTTTTGAGATACAAATTTACTGAACATTTCGATCAACAGGTCAATTTGGAAATTAATGTTCTTCCGACAACCAGTACTACGTCAACTGAGGCCTTAAATTAACGTCGGTGTGCTTCCACCCAATGGCAGGGTTTAGCAAGCCAGTGCGGAACCACAGTTTGCAGTTTATTTCCACAAACAACCAAACCCGGGAAGTACAAATGAATTCTAGTTGTGGTTTTTATCGGCCGTGTTATCAAGGTAAGTACAGTTGATGATCTTATCCATGGTAGCCGCCCTGGGTTTGCTACACAAAGCGTCGTACACACACAGTGTGATTTCATAATCTAGCAACCTCACTAAAAACACTAACTTCACGAATCACCATAAAAGTTAGAACCTGACAGCACAATATCAGCGTTCAACACTACTGCTTTTCTGCCGCACAAATATGATTTATTTGAAAGCCTGTTGTGGAAAAAATAATAATAATGGAGGGGCAGGGAACTCATTGCTGGTGCATCACAATCACTCCGAAGTGCTTACACTTCCACACACTCATTCGGACAATCTGGATAAAAACTGACAACAAGAACGCCACTGACATCGATTAGCAGCCGTATCTTGCAGCGTCTCCAACCAGGTGTAGTGAGGAGCACGCGGTCTCTATCCTGGAAGGCGAATTACACCGATAGAAACCAGAGTTTTGTATTCTCCCCCATACCTCTCTACCAGTTCAAAGGTTGCCCATCTCTCTGTTTCCGCCGCTCATAATTTGGCATGGAAAACAACACAATCTTCGGAAAACGGTGGTTCGGTATACGCAGTATATGGCCTAAGAAACTCAGCTTGTCGTGCTCGACACACAACTTGATGGAAGTTCCTGCTGTGCAACAAAAAACTCGCTTTCTCATTGCCTCATTACGGATTCGCCGACACCACTTTACACCAGGTATGTTTCTGAGACAACGATATTTCAAGACTTGAAGACGTCTGCGTTCCGCCTATAGAACAGACCAGGTTTCACAGCTATAAAATGAAACAGCTTGTACTGTAGCCTGATACGCACATCCCTTTATATTCTAGGATATGCCACTCAGACGCCATAAGTGCCTCAAATTATCAAGCGCGACCCGAGCCCTGCAGATTTGTGCATTGACCGCCTTTGTCACACTACAGTTAGAACTAATACAACTTCCAAGATACGTAAAAAGCTCCACAATTTCGAGTACTTCTCCATGGAGTGTCAGTGGCGTGTTCAGTGAACGCATGTCCAAGAGCATGAATTTACACTTTACGGGTATAAACTTCATACCAAAGGATGATCAGTCCATCCAGATAAACCAGCGCCTTTTTTTCCTCTTTGAATACTAGAACGATATCGCCGGCATATTTCGGGTCAACAAGGTATTCGTCAGCAGTTCTTTGAACACCGGGGTTCTGAAGAATATCCAGCGTTCATCTCATGATCTCATCGATCACGAAATCAAATAGAAATTGAGAGAGTGGGCACTAATGTCGGCACCGCTTCGTGTAAGGAAGCGTATGAAGAGCTCATCGTATTCTCTCACATACCAGAAAATCTGAGAATACAAACAATTTAGGTTCACCAACTTCCAGGAGATTCCTTGCTGGGCAATTGTCTATAGAGTCGTGAACTGACGAAATAACTATCAAAAAGTGGCTTGACGAGGACATGCACTTTTCAAGTGAATATGTGCCGTATATCAGCGAACGTTTGCTGTAATTTCGAGCGCGTCTGGTATTCATGGTTTCAGCTACTGTTGAATTTCATGTGACGTGCAATGCTGACTTCCCATGTGGATGTGAAAAAGATGCTTTATAGTTCTTTTATTTCTCAGCACAGATTGTCTGCCCCGCAGGTAAAAGCGAGCGACTGAACAAGTAGTCTGACGTTATTGTTTCGTGGGACAGACTGGAAACTGGGTTTTGTAGGAATAGGGGGCTTCATTCTTCTCTCTAGCTGTTCCGGTGATAAAGCTACCACATTGAATTACCCTGATCCATGGTTTGCAAAGTATTGCTGAGTCCCGATTAAAGCTTATGCGAATATAATTTCTCCCTCAATGGAAAAGCTACTAATTTCATCTGGTCTTCCATATTTCCGCCAAACCATAAATAGAAGAAGGGAGTGTTCATTACCACCAAGATTTACAAGCGCTAACCAGGTATCCTTCTGCAGCAGCTTCATTAGGCATTATTAAAACCACCGCATGGAACACCTAGATACATCTTTCATGACCAAATTTCAAGAATATTTCAAAATGTAGGCGGTCACCTCATGGAGGATTTATATCTCCTAGGGGTCAAGGATTTTGACAATCACCTGACTTAGATGTAGGTGAGCTGTGCGACAAAAACCTAAGCCAGTATTGAAGCACGGCTTCAACTACTCCTAAAAGTTTTATGATGTAGTTTGCACTTTTAATAGAGCAAAAAGTAGAAAACTTTAAACTGAAAAACGCTGCACAGAACTTTTATCAATCAAGTCAAGCGCTAAGCACCTGCATGTATTGGACTTAAACACCACACGAACGTTTCCGAATATTTTCTTGTTCAGCATGGATTTTAATAAGATGACATAACATGTTATCAACCGAACCTTCAGTTTTGATCTTCCTATGATATCCTGTGCTTGCAACATATTTTCCAGTTAATTCTGCTTGCTTTCAGAAAAAGAAACCACTGCATTGTTCGTTGAAAACTAACTTCAGTTGTCGAGTTTATGCCGTTTGGGTAATCATCCGCTGGCTTGCCCGGCGCCTAACTCCTCTTTCATGTTCAAACACTTTGCTGTTTTTCATAAAAATTCTGGACAAACTTCTTAAGACGATTAAATGTCAGAATGAGATTGACCAAGGTATCAAAACTCAGGCATCAAACGGCACTATCTGCCAATAACTTATATACAGAATCCTGTCAATGGATTTGTAGGTTCGTATCTGGCACTTACACGACAAACACGGAGTGCAACCTGAATCCTCAACTGGGTAGTAACAAAAAAAGCGCCCGAGTTAGTGACTTAAATGATTTAGTTGCCACTCAATGTCAGTACAATAATTAATTGCACGCTGAGATCAATTTTAGACGAAACTTTCATGGGGCTCTCTGTGAATACTCTATACCCTGTCCACACTGACTATAACAGAGTCAAAATGATACCTAAAAAGTTTCCTTCATTATATCCTCCGGAAAATTTTGTTGGAATTGCACCACATATCGCCAGTCCCAATCGCTTGTAAGTAAATAGCGCCTATATATTTTCTAAGAAGCAAACAAACAAGATTTGCGCATGTGGTTAAACAACATTCATACCTTAGGGCAAAATAAACGTGATAAATATTTCCATTTGTACGACAGATACAGACTTCGGCGGTGGAAACTCACAGTTGCAAGTTGCTCAGAGAAAAATAAACCGAATGAAATTCGAGTGCAGAATTGCAGATTTCGAAGTAAGACAGACAAAAAAGTTGTTTTTAGTCATGTGATTAGAGTGGCGTTTGCCTGTGATTGATTTGTGTCCAGTTCAGTCGAATTGACTGAGATATTCATCTGCGAATTGAACTCCACCTTGCAAACCACACTCTTAAGACAGGGTCTAAAGCCGGTTATTTAAATGTACGTACAAACGAAAAACCTCCTCTAGAGGTTATTCTAGTTGAGGTCATTACGCTAAAAATGGCCGCTCTTGATGATAATTCATCTACCGATTCCAACTGCAGTTAATATAACTTACTGGTGCCATTATATGTTACGCTTGTAAACTGTCTTGAGTAGAATTTGAATGAAATTATCCAGAGTCTAGTAAACTTCATTGTTTCACCGTCCAACCTGTATTTTTGCATTGATGAATCTCTGAAGTATACAGGCTTCTTGAACGAGGTATAAATTGCGCAAAATCATTCAAGCTGTCTGCAAACGATAATCCTGTTCATACAAAACTGAAGATTACGCAAACCCATCAACTTACTTACGACAATTAGATTATCACATCTTTCTAATAATATACCAGATATGGTTAAGCAGTCGTAAAAACTGACACCTTTTTTCCACTTCCGATGGTTTACTTCAATGAACGGATTAGATTGACTATCTGCAAATTTGTCTACCAAATAAGCCAGAATGCATGATGTCGCTTATTACCCACAAGTTTTCAATGGATTAAACCTATATTTCAGGCATGCAACCATATTCACAACCATGGTGCCCAGCTGAATACTGAGGCTGTGCTACCAAAACCCTCCCTGGAAAATAATTTGTGTTCCTTCTCCAAATCGAGGAAGTAATTTTTCACGAGTTTTTGCTCAGTCATCTCTCAGTACTCTTGAAGTAAAAAGATCATTTTGTTTGCGATACTTTCTTGATGGCTGCAGGGATTATAATTAACTGCTAGCCACAGCAATAAGAAAACCACGGTAGTGTAGTGTTAGCATTACAGCAACCAGCGCCAAACCAATGAACCAAAGCACAAAATCGACCGGCGGACGCAGAACCACTAACCGTTACAATAGTGAAAATGGGGTGATGCAACCAGCCAATCAGGCTCGAGAAGGTCAGGCCACAACGCAATGCCAATCAAGGCCAGAGAACAAACTACTGAAAATAGAAGCCGCTGGGATAGCCATTCGACACAAAGGAACGCAGACCACAACGCAACAAAGATTACAATCGGACCAATAGTTTCACAAAAATCGTTACCTCCCAAGTAGCCAATCACGTAAGATGATAACAGATGGTCTTCAAATGCTATATAAACGCACGCAGGCAAGGAAGATGTACCCACCCAACTGCGCACTGATGATGTCTCCTCGTATGGTGATGAAACGTTTGCGAGCCAATTGCCAAGCTCGGCGAACAGATCAACAGCCACCTGATCAACAACCAATAATTTGAAAACCGTTTCACTTTACCTAAGGCGAGGCTTGTAAGAAGTATCAAGCGCAAACAAATTATGGTAAGTTCAAAATAAAGATGTCTCCATAAACCTGTGAAGCACGGACATTCTACTCTATTTTGTGTAGCCCCTCTCTGAAGCGTAACAAATACCTCATTTAAAGTAACCTGGTTGATGTTTCAACTGCAAATCGGTTGCTTACGGAAAAATATTTGTATCAATTTCAGGTTTTTAAGCTTTGTTTTCCCCCGGAAATTTCTACAGTCAATAATGCATATACTGCTTGATTATCCCGATCCAGGTTTAGGCCCAATATTCACAAATAAGTGCTTATCTAAAGGTAATTATAGTGACTTTCAGTGGAATCAAATTGACACGGAAATAAAGTAGTTTTATAGCGCGTCGGACAATAAAGTCATAGATACTGACAAAGTTGTTGTGAGCACCATTTGTTGTATAAAGAACAACCCCCTTATTCATCACACTTCAAATAACATAACTTAATAACTGCCCTTTGAAAACAACAATTAGTAATCAAAAACGTTTTATTTAATATGACTGCGCAAAGTATCCTACAGCCAATTCTTCCTTCTTGGAGCTGAATCTGTGTAAAGATAGCGTCTCCAAGGGAGCCACTTGTTTGAGGTACTAAACAACTGAAAAATGATCCGTGACTCGAAGCCTACTCTGATTATTTTATGACTTCCGTTTAGGTCTGGGAAAATAGCAATATCTTGTCCTTATAATCCCCTTGAGCTGTACGGCAGCCATGCACCGAAAAAGGACATATTTAAATAAGTATTCTACTGATATGACTACTCGGAATACAATCACGCTTTTTGCAGGACACTAACCTCACAACTGAGTTAAAATGTCCTCACGCCAAAATGTCAACGCACTATTTCATTCAAGACCAAAGAGGACAAGTAGCCATGTCTCGGTCCCAGATGTCCCAGTTGATGGTGAGCAACTGATGTCAAGAAATACGTGGAGACTATGCTCTTCATGCAATAACTCTTTGTTTTCGTGTACATAATATTTGGCTTCTTTTTAAAAACAAACTTAATTGTTCCTTTCGGACATGCAGGCAATGAAAGCATTTTCGAGGCAAAAAACGATAATGGTGATTGTCCGTCTTCAGTAAGAACACAGTGGTAATGCTCCAGAGGATATAATAAGTTATTATTAAGACTCGAACAACCTAACTAGAACCCCAAAGGAAGAAAAACAATGTAATTAATGATTCTGAAGCTAACAGAGACTTCGTCGTTGAAGTTCAGTTACAGAAAATATGAATTAGAAATGAAGCTTAAAGTTTACATTTTTTTATCCACATGACTGTTTTAAACAAAAACTTATGGTCAAACATGCCAATCTCTTGATGTCAGTCACTTCTGGGACGATGATCTTCACCTTAAAGTGAACCTAGAGAAAACCCGTTCGTTCCCAAATTTGCCGATGTCTTTTTGCACTTATTCATTTGTGCCGGCAACTACACATGATACCTTTTCTACGGATTTAAACTATCTCAGCATCTGATAAAAATGCATTCAGATAGTAAATGTTTTCCTTGGCGCATCTTAGGTGAAAATGGTTTTGCTCAAAGACTGGCCAAAGCGATGGACTTACATTATTTCGAGTTCTTCTGCTAGACTTAGCGTACTGGTGAACAGGAAGGCTTCAGTTAACTATCCGCTATTTAGTCCACGAGCAACAATTCTTCATTAAGGACTATGTTTTTCTATCCTTTTCTGTGGTTGTCTGTGGAGAAAAGCTCCAGTTGCTGGGGCGGAAAATTGTGTTTCTGGGAGAAAAATGGTTGTCTAATTGTACGGAAAATTCAGTTGATATGTATGCTAAGGATGCGGCTAAACAAATTTGCAATTTTTGAAAGTTGACAAATTGGCAGGCGTTAAACTTGAGCAAGAGTCAGTGAGTAGTTTAGAGTCAAGTCGACAAACCTTCTTTGGTTCTTCATCTCTTCCTAAGTACAATGCAACCAGATGATAGTTGACGTGAGGCACACCAGCAAACAATTTTTTCTG
>SJOL01006980.1:6474-46076 GCA_004794785.1 Opisthorchis felineus | reverse complement strand
GGAAAATGAATCCCTTTGTGACCGGGAATTAAAATCCCCCCCAAAATATCCCTTCCATAGTAGTTTTGGAAACGTTAACTAGCACTCATTGTACCTACCCTACCTACAGTGGTAGTGTCTTACCCAAAATGACCATTCACACCCTTTCTACGTGCTAGTATTTTTTAGTATTCACTGCTGCTTTACACAGCCAACAGAAACATCATCAAAAAGAACGTTAACAAGTTTGAAAATCCGCTTTTTTCCCGATATAGAATATCTAGAAGCAATATCAGATTCCGACATATTCGACAACAATATTGGTTAACAGTGCTAAATAGCAGTGCATTCTCATTTCAGATAAAGATATGGAAACCTGTGACTCTAGACTAGGAGAGTCACAGTACCCGCTTCTTTCAATCAGTTATTTTAGAAGCCCATTAGTACTAAAGTTGGTTGCATTTTTATTGACATCTATGTTTGCGCAAAGTAAACAGGTAAGACGGAGTTTAGAGATCTCTCGACTTCATCGAAATACTCAAAATAGATATTAGTTTAACAGAATAAAAGGAAGTGCCAGATTACTCACCGATACATAGCACAAAAAAGTATCATTTCGCCTGACTTGAGCATCTTCTAATTTACTAAGTTTTAGCACAACTGAAAGACATAATTAGATCCATGCAACAGCATTGGTAGATTTGAGAAATCCTGAAAGCAATGTCTCCACTTGTTCGAGGCCTCCGATAATCCGCCGATTAATGTTCATCCATCCAAAGCACACACGGGTCTTTGGGTGATAGAAAACTGCATATCGTTTTGATGATACCATGAATTTCCTACTTAAAGACTGAAAACCTCACGCCTATCCACGTCCAAAGACACACATTGGTTCGCGCCTCATTTGAATGACGATGGATAGAGGGACATGTGCTGTGTGTAAGGGACAGGTACGTACTCAGGCCAATGGTCGGACAACAGCCTCATTCAACTCTTGGCGTAAAGTTGTCTAGATCAGCAGTCAGAGACACACGAATCTCTCTAGAGTGGGAATGCACGGTGATTGAGCCGCGGGCGATCAATATGTGTTCGGATATGAATGATGTGCAGGGCGTTTATTATTTGGCTAGCATGCTACGGAAAAATGTGTTAGAGTGGTCGTTTACTGGGATTCTGTATCAAGTAAAGAACTGTGGATTGTTTTCGTTTTACTACCCAGTTAACTATGGATCTCTCCTCATGGTTAAAAGTGGTGAGCATTAATTTCTCCTCAAATCCCAGTTCCAATCAGACCTGCATTGAAAAAACATGGAGATGCGAGCCCGGTGCAGATTACTTGGGGGAAAATTAGGATAACCGATATTAGTAATTTTAATTACGTTCACTTTTTAAAATGTGGGACACTGCTCCATTGCCAAGTAAAAACTTCCTATTTCCGTAAATGCTTTTGCCCGTTCCAAATTTAAAGCCATTGATAAAATGAAAGGGAGAGCGATTCAGTGGACAGCCAATACAAACCCTAATTTTTAAAAAACCGTATAAATGAGCCGATCGATGCGCAGTGGTGTATCACGTAGGAAAAACTGTTTATAGTGTAATTAGATGAACTTTACCTAGGTAACCGTGATGCCAGTAAATTTGGTGTGAGTGTATGGAGACTAGAATATAAGGCAGACTTTTGGTAGCACATTTAGTTGAATACCATAAACGAAAGATTCAGCTGGGATTCAGTTTCGTCCCCGTTAAAACCAAATTTGTTTTCGATTGAGTGTATTTCACGGATGGCCAGTGTTTGGTTTCACCCTTCGCCATAACGAATACATCTCTTGAACGTGTTCACGCCGTGAGCCATTCAGGACATTCATCAGCCCATTAGGTAGCCAACGTGTCACAGCCTACTCTAAACTTGGACTCTGGAGTATGATATTACAAGGCTGTAAAGATTTAGCGTGCCTTACTTCCTCTTTTGTCTCACATTTCCGGTGAATATGCGTCTGTCAGGTGACCCAGTTTCTAGCACATACAGCAAGTAGTCTGGATAACTGCTCACACATCACGCAGTTCGTTTAACCCCAGATGATCACCAAGTCGTTCTGCAGTTTTATAGTGCATCAATGAATCAGTTGATTATTTGATGTTGAAGTGGCTTTAGCTTAAGCTGTAAACAGGTAAAACGTGGATTGCGGATCCATTTCTTTGAGATTCACACACAGAGTGCTTGTGTGAATGCGCCGAAGTGTCTAATGAACAAAACTTACATAGATGACTTGCCTCAGAATATGATATAGGCGATGCATTCATCAGTGGAATCCAAGGGTCATTCTGATATTACGCTCACCTTCTCATTCTTCAAGACTGTAATGTCCATCAACAATGAGCAACTACTTTAAGATTATTACACAAGCATTCGCCTCTGGGGAGTATAAAATCAGCATGTTTTTTGTTACCACGTCTGATAATTTGTGATGTTTTCTCTCCAAGGGTTAATCTTACTTGGTAGATGTTCAGTATTACGCTTGACGTAGAAGCCCTGGCATAAAACGGCCTCTGTATACTGTTGGTCTCTCTTCCCGTTCCGGTAAGATTATTCTGTCTTGGAGCATTGGACTTAAGCTTCGCTCTTACTGGAGCTCTTCGGCAGTGCCATCACTGACCATGCCACGATTTGCGAAGCGAGCATGCTACCAGTAAGTCAACAGAAGACGATCGACGCTTATGAATTATGACACTTGGAAATTTCGCATAATTCGAAACAACAGACAGGCAGTGTTTGACCATTTTAAGGGTACTTTAGTATATGATGGGTAAAGCACTTAGCATGCCATCGTTTCACATTTCCTGAAAGCTGTACCTTTAGTATGGTCAAATATCTTTCTCCCAAGCCTCGCGCGTACACACAAACCAATAGTCCAGAGTCTCTACCCCACCAGCTTATGCAAAAACATTCGAAAGCTGTGCAACTTCCTTGCTCGTTCAAACATATTTTACCGTGTATCTAAAGCGGCTAAGGGTGCAGTGGGTCCTGTAGGGTTAAGGTTTATCATCGCATACTAGTGCTGAGTTCCTGCCATCAAAAAGATTTTCTACAGGGCTCTTAAGTTTAAACACTTTTCGTAGATCTTACTGAAGTCGTTGTAGTTTGTTGGAATTATTTATTAGAATATGCTGGCTGAGTTATGGTTTTGTGCACCTTGGTGTTGTATTCTTGCCCGTCATTCCGCTGAAGAATCCATTCAAGCCGTTTCTTTTTTCAAAATTGTCAGTACATTGTTTCTCACACTGGCAGCAAAATAGGGGATAGCAACATGCAGAAGATTTCTAACCATCGTAACTAAAAGGCTTTACATCCGCTTTTTAACGTGATATTCACGCACAACTATGGTACAAACTCTCGAATAAAAAAGCACGGATATAGACTAAGTGTGATATTAAATTCGTACGGATCACCCAGAGAGTAGAGTTTAGAAACAAGCAAAGTTTTTGTTAATATAGCTCTAGGACACTGAGCTCAGTGGTCAAAGTTGCTTTGCGTTCAGTGCGAAATAGCCTAGTTAAACAAAACAAACAGACTTCACTAGTTTAAACAAGTAATGAGATAAAAACTGGTGCTATTTGAAACAGAGTAACTAATATTTGACGTTTCGAAAGTAGAACATGGAACTAACTCACTGGTAGCTTTAGTTGTTTAAGTCCGTTTGACGTTCATCTTGAATAATCAGCTGCTTGGGCTACCAATTTAACTGAATTTGCGTGACGTTTACCGTGCATTCCTTGTTAGAAGATAAAGCACGTTAGGCAGCGTATCTATTTGTACTGCCGTCTCCCATGATTCAGTTGCGCATGCAAAATGCGTAACAGCTTTATAACGTCCCTGCTTGCTGAACTTTCTTTTGTCTGAAAGGGATATGACCTTCAGGCTAGCGTTCAAAGAGGCTTTCATTGGCCGAATCTCATTCTTTGGATAATGTTGAGTATACAGTGGGAAACGAGCACACAAAAGAGTGATTGCTCTCTTGTCGGTTTAAGGATAGACCTATTAGACGAAAAGGGAATGAAAAGTAGAGTCTCCCCTTTTTGGCTCATTTCTTCTAAACGATTTTGAAAATGGCGATAAATTCAAGCGCAATGTGCCACAAGTTTTGCACATGCCAGCCATTACCCGTAGGGGTACATGCACATGCAAAACACATATTTCAGTCAGAGATAAACCCTTGAAGCTACCATTTCAAATGTTTGTTTCTCCAAAGTAGCATCCAGGTGTACGACATAGTAGAATGGACGCTGGCAGCTTATTTAGAGTTCCTAAAATGGATTTCACCCTGGTCGTCAGTATGGTGCTCCGTAAGCTTATCCGCTGATAGGTTTGAGCCAAAAATTGGAAGCTAAGGAGTATAGCGAACCAAAAGATCGAGTATTTTTTCTTCGAAACGGAATGGTAAAGTTTGTGAATCGTTTTGCGATTAGGCCCCCTAAAGGAAAACTAATTTTCTTTGGACTTGATGAAAAATATAATAAGAGCCAACAGGCTTTTTGATATTTCTGTTTAGGCCAATTTTGTACCAAAATATCTCTCATTTCTTTTGGAAATTGTATGGGACATATCCTCACTATTTGTGCCCACGAAATTTGTAGAGGTGTATTAATTGAGATATATGCGTTGAACGCATTCAGCGTACTCGGCTGGAAGCCGAATAAGCCTCGAATACGACAATCATGTCCAGTCGAATTTATATCCACTTTCAAGACCAATATGCTTGCTTATGTGCTGCCATGCTGTGTAATCAATTAAACCTGAAACGACCACTTTGAATGGTAATGGTTGTAGTAGTTGTAACAGTAACAGTCCGATACATGGGCTACTGTACTTTTACACACTCTTCATTATTTTCGGCCTGCTGACATCGCTTGTAGCCATTTGCATGAACAGGTGCTTCAAATGCAATGGACTTTGGGGGACTTTCCTATAGTAGAACCCACACTACTAAGAAGCAGTCGATATGTTCATGCCTACTGGCTATCCCAGACGTCAGTCTCAATCGGCTAAGATGCGACCGCCCACCATTATTCGTTTTGGCGTGCAGTTTACATTCGACAGCGAACAACACCATCCAGCCTGTGCTCCTGTACCACTTAAAACCTGCTCACAGGAGCGACTGTAGCACGCCATCGAATTCACGTTCCTGAAGGTGCTATCAAGAAAGTGGCTGCCCAAATGGCATATGCTGATCGTTTTAACCGATTTTCGACGAAAACTGACCAGAGTCAGCACCGCTGACACGCGCACGCCACTCAGAAAAATGCAGGTAAATTAGGTCTATTGATGACTTCCAGTGCTCATTGGTCCCAACAAGATTCACAGTCACCCGTGCACATGACTGGAAAGTAATATCTCTCTCGTAATACACAAACCTCGCTATTCACAAGACGAGGACGATACTTTTTAGGACTACCGGTACCAGTTGCAGGACCAGGTTACGTGTGTTAAACTGGCAAACACACATTGACAAATCACCACCTGGTAAAATGGGTCAAACCACCGTCCATGAAATTCTGCATTCGTTCAACTCTGAAGCTTATACCACCTAGTTAAATTGAGTCTTGTCTCGCTTGAAATCCAACCCCAATTTTTTGCTCCCTAGTGTTTGCCTTTTGGTCTTTGCCCGAGGGTTACAGTCAAGCGTTATGATATCGGAGCAAGCTAAGTCACTTCTAAGGCTCCATGCATCCACGGCAGTTCCACACACGTGGCATCCTGTCACCAGAAAGCTCATCTTGTGCCGATCAAGTGGGATTAGATTCGCCGAGCCCACTATGCCACCATTCAGTCTTTAGACTAGCAGAAACGAGAAAATGCATGGTGTGTTGTGCTAGATTTGTGATGAAAGAAGTATACAAGTGAACCTGAGGCCTGTCGTTGGATACCACACAGTACTGGACGCAGGTACGCCTTGCTCCAAAACAAGTGAATAGTCGACAAACTCGTTCAGTGATACCATCGAAGTAAACTTTATTCGAGCCAATTATCGATGAGGAAGTTGGCTGTAGCATATTTGCTGACAATACGTTCCCAGGTTTGGAAAAACCTCGGGCCCATAGTGCTTCGATGGTTCTTTGTCGATACTATACCTGTATACTTCAGCTTGCCGTTATCATCTGGTGGCTAGCTGTCCGCCGCATTTATGTCTTTCCAAACGTCCAAAATACAACTTTATGGGATCAGTTGAGACCGATTTCCGTGTAATTCATCCCTGTTCGATGGGTTCATAAATTGTTTGCCGATCTATGGAAACGTAGGTTTTAAATGTCATTTACATTGAAACGATTGTTTGCAAGTGACCTCACAGTTACGTGTTTGCCTCGTCACTCTTCCGCAACTGGTCTTTTGATTTCACGTGACAAAATTGTCAGATCCACCGATGTGTTTACAGCTGCACTGCAAAATCCAGTGAAAATGCCTTGGCATTTCTTCCATTCCGAAGTTGACTGTTGCACAGGATTGAGGCGCGGATATATATATATATATATATATATATATATATATATATATATATATATATATATACATGTGCAACGTGTCATACTTTCCTGCATACCTTATAAGTGATTTCGCCTGGCTGATAAAACTAGTGTCGATTCTTCGCCTGCAAAGCCCGCCTCACTTTTTCATGTTCCCCAGTACTTTTGCATATTTAGATTCACAAATAAATGGTAACGGTAACATGCTAGCAATCATTCCGCCTTAAATAGAAGCTTAAGATTTCTAAGTGTGGGCCAACAAAAGCCGCGCGTTTACTGGCAGACACCTAAGTCAGCTGCGTCCATGCAACCAAATGGTGCTGGAAGTCCGACGGAGCAAACAATTATTATTTACTGGCAATGCATTTGGAACAGAGCTGGTCTGCAGAGTACTGAGCACCACCCCACGCGGTCTTCAGTTGTCACTGTTGGTATGGCGCTCGCTATTCCTATCGATGCCCACGGAACCTGTGTCAACATCAAGGGAAACATGATGACTTCGGGGGTAAGAGACTGCACAAGTGCGCTGATGGTCGTGTTTTCGAGAGCTAGTGGACTCATCTACATCATATCGACGACCCTTATCTCCAAAATGTCCGATTCACCTGGTATGTATCCGTGATAATCTGTCGACCACGAATGACGAATAATAGCAGCACGATATTCCGTCTTGGTAAGTGTCGCCAACCGAAACGTTTGATGTGCATCCTGCAGCACCATTGGATCGCGCTTGGTGCTCACCGCACTCATCCGTCCAATGTCTAAATTACACCTCTTTGAAAAGTTGGCAGCGCTTATTATGAAATCCTCCATCAAGCATGGTATAAACGCTTTGTGGCACCGTTGTGCTACCATATTCTCATACGAGGAGGGAGCAATTGTTTGTAATGAGAAAGGACAGACTCATGGTTGTGACCATTTTTGTTTCTGCCATCTCAAGCTCATCATGCCGCTGACTGAGGCATTATTGTTTCGGTCCACTATCCTCCCCCTATTTCGTTCGGTATCTGCTTCCCCCAAAAAGCCAAGACTGTTGGTGAACGGAGGCTCCCAAAATCTGCAATTGGTGACTCATGCCTAGTTAGAATCTTTGAATCTCTGCACACACAAAGCAAGTTTGCCAAAGATACCTAGCCTTTATAGTGCTTTCTTGTCAGTGTCTTTCACAAGACCGGGAATGATGTTTTTTCGGATATACTATGGGACATATTGCAATGTATTTTTAGTAATTTTTATCAAACTTCGGTTGGTAAATCGTCCAAGGGACGTTTTCTTGTAAATGTCACACTTTTGGGTATACTTAAAATTCTTTCTTACAGTTTAGAGTGATTTTCCTCAAAAGTTCAAGGTGAACCGATGAAATAAATTCAAAGCTAACTTCAGTGTTATGCAGTATATGATCAGTTTTATTCCAGTGACGAGCAAAAAGGGCGCACACCTCCCCCGATCTCCGCTGAATTTTTCAGTACTGTCACTATATATATATATATATATATATATATATATATAAAGTCATTCATGCTTCCTGTGGCATTCTTAGTCACAAATCCTTTCTTTTTAAGAAATCAATGGATTACCTCCGGTCAACTGTGTTGTTTCGCGTCTTTCCGGCCCTTGCACAATATAACTGCCAGCAACTTTCATTGTTATCCCTGGTTCCTACAACCGTCCGTTTCGGCAAAATATGTTGTTTCTATAGTTCTGAAGTTTTTCGCTTGGAAATCTCTATTCGGGCCACCGTCTTAAGCAGTACAGCTTGAAAAGTAAGTTAGTGTTGCAAATATACACTACTCGGGGGTTAAAGTAGTTCATTTGCACTGCATTTCCAGCACAACGGACGAAACTGTTCTCCGTTAGTTAAATCTGGTCAAATAGCATAACCATTACAAATGATAATTTTGTGAAACTAATCCACAAATCCACGTGCTACCGTTATCAGCGACATTTTGGGACATTAAAAATTGTGTACACGCTGCAATGAATTAAACCGCATCCAAGTTATGCCCCACCACTAACAGCCAAATTTTAAATAAGCTCCAGTGAAAATTTGTTCCACTGGGGTTGCTAAACCATCTGTTGTATGGGGCTTTAAACAATTTAAGCCACCTTTGATTGCTACGATTACAGCTTACCGTACGCTGCGGTTGTTCTGCGCGGAAAATGCAAATTTTATCCGACAGGAGTAAGTACCACAATAGACAGTTTTACCGCATTAAGCCATCAAATTGCAAAGATGAAATCAACACAAATTTTTTAGCAGATGGACTGGAAAATCGTTCCTGGTGGTCGGTGAGCAATGACTCTAAATATAGCAACCCAAATGTAAGATAATATTATTCAACGAACTTCTCTAAGATCCAGTAATTAAACTTTGTTCTCCGTTGCTCGTATTCCAGAAAACTTGTTAGTTTACTCAGCTGCCACGCGACGGCACGTGCAGACGCGTGCATGATGACGCAATACCATAGCTCTAATTTCGTTCGGGAACATTACCAGTCCGTGTTATTACAAGAACTTGCGTTATGAAAAAACCCCTTAATACTAAGCTAAACCATAATTGAAATGATTAATCCTCCATATTGCAAACCTGTTTTATAAACATGCTTCACGAGAAGTGCAAAAATTTCGTTAAAATCTTGGTAATAATCTCCTTCTACTATATGCATTATATAACAAATCACCTAGCCAAAATGAATCTGAGGGAATATTATCTCTATGCACATGCCACATGGCCGGATTGGTTCCATCCAAGGAATACCCTAGAAGGATGTAACCCTCAGTAAAGTGGTCTCTCTAATCCAAACGCATGGATTGCTTCCCTAAAGCACTAGAAGCAACCGAGTTTATCAACCTGCATTCATAATGTTCTACTTCTGTAGACAAGTTTTGAACAACATCTAGAATTATGCTCAGTAGAGGTTTAATTTCCATCCCTCATAAAAAGAGAAACAGCCACAAAAAGTGAAATACCTTTCACCTTGAGAGAATTCTAACCCGCATATGAGGCTTTGAAAACTCGAACAAGTTTTATTCCTATTGAATACCTCAACTACAGCAAAAAGCTTACAAAGTTGTGGACCTTTGCTTTCACTCGCGTCTCATCAGGCAAACAAAGCGATAAAAAATATGTGCTACAATGTTTCTACGCCGTTGATATGAAACAATGACCTTTCTACTTAATGATGAGAAGTTGTGACTGGGTTGTCGAAGTAATATCAGGGCTAAAGTTTCCTCCTTTGCCGCTGGAGGTTGATATCACCCAGAAGACTGGCAATCATTTCTGCTGTTTCCACAGTTTGTTGGCAAACAAACTTCGACCGATTTTTCGGTAATTGGTAGGCCGCATTGATCCGGTGGTCTGCATCAGTTGGGTAACTGAAGACAATGCTTGTCACCTGTTTCACTGTTTCGGTTTCTTTTTGTGATAATTCCGAAGTTGCGCGGTGATAACACGTTCATTCTACGTGTCAGAGCTCTGAAGTTAAGATCCCAGCGTGGTCAACTATATGCACTCCGTAAACTCCCTCTCCCCCATGGGCGAAGCTCAAGTGGGGTTTGATTCTAACGTAATAAGTGCGCTGGAAAAGTAGACTCTGGGTGAGAAATTTATGCATGCAAATCCTACGAATCCTATGACTCTAACAACAACCATGATAAACCGAATGACGGAGCCGAAGCAGAAGCTTGAACGTTTGTCCCGGGTGAAACGAGTTTGTGGTCGATGCTGTTTAGCGAAGGGTGCGAGAAACGCCCTACTTTAGCAGATTAACGATCTGTGGGACCATATTAGCTTGTTACCTATTACGGGAGCTTGGTGCCTAAAGAGTGCTTTTTTACTGCCCTAGAGAATGACTTATGGTCCAAGGAGTCGGGTTTGTCGACTAATAGTTACTTCAGAAATGCACAACCGTGCCACCGAATCATACTTTCCAAACCTTCTTCTATCTGCGACTGCTGGTGTAAACTTTTCAGTGTTCGGCCTTTCCTCTTGGCATGCAGCCTTAGCAAGAGAGTAGTGAAATAACAATAATCGCTGACTCGAAAACAATATTTACATTCCCGGGTGGTTATTTTTCCTCATATCTAACGCCGAAATAAAATGCATCACTTATTTTTAATGCGTTTAGTAATACTACCACAAACATTCAGAGCTACGACTGGTCCCCAAAACAAAGTAATGGGAAATATGGCGTTTTTTTAAGTTTCAGATTACAGTGAACCCACAGTTCCACAGAACCGATGTACCACTTGTTTCTCTGATAGTTTGCTTACTTTATTCGTTCACAATAGGCTGTCTATGGTACAGAGGACATAAGTATCCTCGCTATTCACGCTGTAACCCAGTATCACCTTACGATTGTGGTCTAAATAAGTAGGGACAGATATTATGCTACATTAAACTAGACTTCATAAAATTGTTGACTCAAAAGTCGTACAAGTTACTAGGAGTGCCTAATTCGTATACCTAGTAGCAAACTATCGCCGTCTAGCAGATGGGTTGCATTTGGCTCATACCGAATTCCCACCATAATGTACCGACTCACAAACTTCCATTGTACTAACTTCTACACTAAAAAAATAGTTTGGCCCTCGAATCTCAATCGCAAACGATAAGTCGACTGCCTCCCGAAAATACAATCTGCACGCCAATCCCAATCAATTCATTTTATTTTTAATTTATAGTACAAATACACTCTGTTACCGAAACTCAATAATAAATACAACTGTTCATGGAGAACTGGCAACTTTCAATCATCAACAGGAGTATGTAAACAGTTGTTCTGGAGAAAAGCGTTCTTGTTGCCACTGTATGCACTCGGTTGGCCTCTCAGTTTTAGAGAGTAGAGTACCAGAGTGTAAAAATGCTGAATGCCTAAAGTAATGGGAAAAGAGCTATTCGACAGCTTCTTGAGTTTAGTCACACTACGCGGTCGGTGTGAATGGGAGGAAAATTCATGAAACTTCACAAATTGCCATAGATTTAAGCCATATCTGCTTTGCTTTCAACATAAATACGAGCGTGCAGCTTGGTGAATAGCACCAGCATTTATAAAGCAGATTGTTTTGTCATCAGCTGGAATTATTATAACTAAGCCGGATCAAACAAATAGAACCCGCATAAAGCCATTAAACCTTTAGTTTGACATTCGAGTTCGTATGAGGTCAAAGACCCTCTTGTCTTTTCTTCGCAGAACAGATGGAAATCAGTGTACCCGTTAGTAACAGCAACACTCACTACCTTAATGAGGCAGGAAGTGGTTATTCCTGTAGAGCAGTTCACGTCGCATTTTGTCTTGGCTACGGCTCATCAGATGGATGTGACGGTATCGGTCCCTAGTCCTTTCGGTAAACAGCCTGCACCGTTTACCACAGAATCAGGCCAGTATCAACGCTTTTGGGCATAGCGAATAAGAATCAACACTTCTTGATTTGGAAGTATATCGGGATATTGGCAGCTCGGTTATGTTAGTTGGTTGTGGATCACGTGGCTGTTGATCCGTTCGACATCAAATCGTAAAGCTCAGCGAATAAATCAACAATCACCTGAACTACAGCTAATTTGTTGGCTTGATAAATGCATACAAATCCGCCCAAGATCCATGTAGAAAAGATACATACGACCTATCCTGCCATTTCTGCCTAATAAGTCCCATTCAAGACAAAACGCATGATGAATCGTATTTTTGGACCAGAAGCATCGCGATTCATATTTAACATCCTCAAATCCATGTCTCTTCAAGTCTTATCATGCTTCATCAAGTTTTCAACAAGAGCTTAAAAACCAGTCATAAGCAATCAGCTTTCAGGATAACTTTTAGTGCATTGGCAAAATCAGGAAATCAAGCTGAGTTACAGTCTTTCTGTCCAAAAGGTTTTCTAGTTGCAGGAGCCTCGTCAGAACTAGTGGCTGCGTTCAAAGTCTGACAAAAAGGGACGAGTTATTTAGAGTTCCTGTGTTCACGTCATGCTTCATGTTCATGCTTCTTCACCACAGATATCTATGCAGATAATGGTAGATTCTTCACAATCGTTCTTGGTACATCTTTTTCTGTACAAATGGGCACATCAGGGGCTGCGACTTATCTAAACAGTGTACACAATTTTAACTTCATTATTTCCTTCCCACCCTAAACGAAGCAGTACGCAGCATTAATAATGCTCCGTAAATGCTGCTAATTAGAGAAATGCACCGAATCCCGGTTCCTCTTCCAATGGAATGTGTCGACATAGAAAACTGTCTGGGAAGTAGAAATTAGTGAACACTGGATAATACTAATGTCCACTGTTGTAAACTTAATATCATGACGGGTTATCAGATCTGCTATGAGGGTTGATGTATACTGGTGGAAGAAACCACGGAATGGCCCCACAACCATTTCATGATTGACGTTCGGGCGCTCACGACCAGTGACTCATAGCATCTCTGCACAAATTAACGACACATGCTCACCATCGCTGAGGCTGAGAAAGACCGTGGCAGCTACTGGTAGATGTATCCAGGCAACCGTTGCTTGGGTGAGATCCGGAAAACTAGCACCCAGGTGATCATAAAATCTATGCAGCGCTTCCACCGCTAATTCGTGAAAAAATAATTGCTTATTTAGATGTGACTCATTTGTGGAAGCTGGACGGACATTTTGACATTTGGTGCTCTCTAGCCCGCACTCTCGGCTGCTTGAATGTTTGCCTAGAATAACGAACCAGACAACTACAACACTGATTTACATAAACACAGCTGCTACGTTTCTTTTCAACTCTCCATTTATCGAAAAATATTGCTGTAAAGGATCATCTACGTGAACGACAGCCCGCCTATCACAGTTCTTAACAGGTTGATTGCCAATAAGATACTAGGGCCCTATTGTAACCAGGCTGAGTAAATAGGACCACTAGGAGGTCATATGACAGCTTCAGTTCTTGGACTATCTACTACCTTTCAAAAACGACGGGATAGATTTCCATGTTAGCGCTTCACTGCAGTTATCTGAATATCAGCATAAATTTCTAGCGCTTGTTGATATGGTTGATAAATATTAGACGTGCCGACAAGACTTCGAGTTAAAAGTTTAAATGTGTGGGCATTCAGCGGACACTTGTGTCTAACGTGTTGAGACCTGTTGTGAGGTTGGTCAGGAATTCTAAGGAAATGTTCATGTGATGCTTGTCAAAGACCATGAAGGTCTCTTTCACATATCAAAGCCATATTTTTGGTGGTTTGGGACTCGGTGTAACTTGGTGCAACGGATAAAATGTTAGCGGTCATTACGAACCTCATCCCAAAAGCTTCCGTTTGTAAAATTTTTTGCGAACAATGAATCGTTTGCTCCCGGCACAGTCCCTGTAACTATATAGTCACTTGATGAAGGAAGTATAGGGATTAGGTAATCGGCGGATGTAGGCTAAACGGTCAGAGATTTCACTCAAAACTCAGCAGTTTGATTGAGGAATGATATGTATAAAAAAACACTGAAGGTACAAGATGTTATCACGTATTAAGAAAGGTGCTCGTAGTCCTGAAACCTCAGCCGATTTACACTTTTTATTTTTATTTGGAATTCCTTATGTGGCTGCAGAAAAATAGGCCTTATAGTCCTTCAGTTAGACGTTTCAAATTTCTGGACAAACATGCTTAACATGCTTAATTCAGGCACATGGCGAACTTGATTCTTCATGCTATAGCTAGTGAAAACTGCCGCTAACTTGCGATTTACACTCAGTTGCAAAGTACGTCAATTTTGGTGAGAGGCTTGGCACCCGAATCCCGCTTATGTAATGTTCCGTAACTGAAATCATCGCACATAGGCCACCCTATTTTCTATTTCAAAGTATAGTCAGAACTTAGGTGCATGTTTTAACACTACCTAGTAGGCCATCTAAAACTCTGGTCAGCCAACCACCAGTCCATTTCTTTTTGGGGCCCATCAGAGAGGCCTGAACTCTTATCAATAAAATTATACGTACGCTACAGTAACCACCCATCTGCAAATTAAAATGGCCTTAACCATAGACTCAGTTAAAATTTACCTGGATTAGAATCCAAAGCATTAGTCTAACCTGTGAAACCCCAAGAATAAATGCACCCTTGGTGGACTGCATACAGTTTCCACTAACCTTACAAGTAGTATTGGAGCTGGTGACTTTTTTATGTGATCTGACACCTTGTGAATAGTTAAGTGATCATTTGATTCATCCATCTAAATTGTTTATCATCCCCAGCGCCAAGCTAACGAATAATATTTTAGGGTTTGAAATTTAACTGGATGGTCACAACAAATGACGTCAGATCTCAACAACCTGACAACCCGAGACCACCAAAAGAAGAGTCATCTGGCAGATCATCTCAAGCTCATTTACTCAGCCCCAACACGTAGAAGATTCGCGTATAGCTGGACCATTCTCTTACTACTGCTACATTACTACTACAACCACTCATTTACTAAAGCTGTCAAGTTCACTACCCCAAGCCCCCTTCTTGGCAATTTTCCGGTCCTTCTCAAGAACCGATCAGCACAAAAGTCAATCAATATACTTATTTACTTTTTGCCAAAATGTCCAAGTAAATCGGTTTCCACGAAAAAGCAAAACTGATCCATCCTCACATTTAAAACAAGCAAAGTGTAGAAATTGCCCATCTCTTGGTCTTTTGTTACACCCGTGATGGAAATTCCGCACAATGATAAACTCATCTGTTGCTTCAGTACCTCGGTAAAATAAAATTTGGCAAAACAAACTTGCTTTGGTTTTAAACTTACGGGGTCGAACAGTTGCCACAATTACCTAGCCAAAATATGGCTTTAGTAATCGCGCTCGTAGATGCGAGCTCCCTAGTAAACAGGCACCACGATGTTTAGGTGGAAACAGATAATTCAGTACAACGCATTATTTGGCTGGCTATTAAATATTTCCCCACATGGTTTGACAGTGGAGTCAACTGATTGAAAATCAGAGCAAGCTAACTTTGTATAACCCACTAATGCTCCCTTGTTGGCTCACAGTGAATACACATGCGACCGAATAGTCCATTTCCACTGAGATAGGCCCTTCCGCAAATGAGCAGTTCCATACGGCGTTGGTTTCAACTGACAGAATGAGTTTCTTCACATTGTCCACGCATCTTCAGACATTCTTTGGACATTCTTTGTTCCGATGCAGTTTTAACACGCACTGGGGGCAGTTTACCAGACCACTTTGTGTTATTTCAAGGACAGAAATCATGGACAATGGAAACAATGCATTCTTCTCATAAAACTGACTGTTCGACTATGCGGTAGGGAAATAGGTACTCACCCATATATTCTGGCAGCTAGATGAGAAACTTTGACTGTTTCCATGCCCCATACTTGACGGATTACACGACCGTTTGGCGATGGACTGGAAGTCAGAGCCGCTTGCCATTCGGTTAACTTCATTTGGCCTGACTATTTTCCCGAATCCGTTGTTTCGCACGTTGCTTCCTTGGTGTATTTTCACAAGGCTGTGAGCTGTGTGTGGAATGAAATTTTTAGGATCATTTTTTAAGAAAAAATTCTCAACTATGGGGCAACATTTAACTTATTCCAGTTGATTTCCAAATACGCTTATGTGAACAGGGGACTAAAATGACACTATATGCACAACTTAGCGGCTTTGCCTTCTTTGTTGAGGCAGGAACTAAAGTTGTGAGCCATTCCATAGCATTCCACTTTCACTATAAAATGTTCGTTTCAACCAATTTGCAACACAATCAGGTGTGAAGTGTTAGTATTGTCCAGTCAGAACTGGCCGATAAGACTCACTTGTAGACATTGATCCAGTTATGACACTTAAAAGCTTCCAGCTAGTGGATGCCACGACATCCACTGTGTATCAAGTTCTTCCAGGTTTGTGATTTTCATATGAACTTTTGTAACATCTACTCAGCGTCTGAAAAATGATGACGCGAGCGGCATGCAGCACTAGATGCCAACACTGCAGTTTACATCTTTTACTCAGATCTTCAATGCAAACTGTGATTAGTTAGCCTTTAATTTCTCACGCAGTTGCACAAAGTCCCTAATATCCCCATCGGACATAGGATGCTACGCCGTTGCCGTATTACAGCCTTAGGTTGAACCCTGTCCACCAGAATCTTTAGGCACTCTGCACCAAGCAAGTGTGTGCTCAAAGATTTGTACTCCGGACGCATTTATTGGCCAATGGCTCTCCGATGAGCCCTACAGTTGGCTTGTGAGTGAAGACAATGGATAAATCATTAAGTAGAACAGCCTGAACGCCACTAAAAAATCAGACAAAAGTGACGGATTTGAATGTCGGTGAAACCCATTGTAAATCTTCAACGCTAACGGTTCTCTACTCAAACTGTGCTGTGGGAATCCATCCAGTGAACACAGGATGGGTTCAGCCAACTAGCAAACTACTTCACCTCAGAAAAGCTGAATCAAAAATTCAAAGACAGAGCAGCATTGCACAGTTTTACTCACTGTGTTATCCACAACATACTCTTGAACTGCAATTTGTCTATTCGACGGCAATGTTGACAGGGAACGGTATTTGCCTCTGAGCCGGCTGTGAGTGCGTGGATGGCCACCGGTAAAACAAAAAATGATCATATAAAACTATCACATCATTCATCAGGTGTCAGCTGGTCTTGGCACTTCACTAGCTAACCTGATCGGGCTTTTTAATGAGTTCTCTATCTTTGAATAACTGACACGCGGTTTTTCGGTCAAGTCAGGTTTGCTCATCCTTGCTGATCTCTTCCTCCCAACCTAATAAACAACAATGAAGAAGAACGTCCTCGGCTGTCTGGGATTGTCGGGCTTTAAACATGAATTTACCGTCAATTAATAAAATGTATTTTATGGTGTGAACAAAGTTCGTTTGGCTTTTGAAAGTAGAGAGGTAGCTGCAGGAGATCTGTGTCGTTCATTTGTAAACATAACTGGACTTATTAATGTCTGATTTGTTTCTGAGTTTGATCTCAAGCTGCTTATGAATGCAGAGCTAAGTCACGAGCTACCGTCTGAAATATAAGCCATTAGCATGCATCTGTTTTCACGTGTTTCCATCGGAGTTTATGCCACCTTGTATCTTATTGGTCCCCACGCTTCCTTGGAAGTACCGATCCCCGTCTCAAAATATTAGGGGATCCATGTAAATCCGAAATAGTTAAAGGATTCTTAGTTGTTATCTGGTTTCTACCAAATGGGCATAACACTCTAAAACTAAAATTGCTTATCATGTTTTTTGCATGTAAACTTTATTGTATGTTAGCGTTCTTGATTTCACTGCGGAGAATTACTCTATGATAACTGCCGAAATCAAACTCTAAGTTACTGTATGCATACGGTTATGAACGAGACACACCAATCGGTTTTAACTGAAATTTCTTCACAAGTGTGCTTTGTTTATTCATTAAGCAACAGTTAGCAGCAGACAGAAAATAGTTGCAGCTTTTCGGGTGTGGGGCTTTCTCTCCGGCTGCCTAGTGTGCTGATTCTTCTATAAATTAGTCTAGTCACTGAAACTTATTCCCAACAGTGAAAGGAAGTATAAAAACCTAATAGGTTGCTAACAAGCGGGCTTTGTGGAAAATTGGTGTTCAGCTGGCACAATTTGTGTACTTTTGTAAAGTAACCCCTTCCTGACGAAAAGACTGACATCCTTGGGGACTAGACCTGAACTGGTGCCCTCACGCTAGCCAAGCACACTATTAGCTGACCTTCCGCTTACACTGACCTCCTGTCGCAAATATTTGCTTTGGTTCTATGTGGCTTTGCTAAATCTCTTCACACTGGATTTAAAAGCTGATGTCTCTCAATACCACCAGCAAGCCTGGTGTTTGACCCTCTCCACAAGAAGCCATAGCTCCAAGCCTCATCCAAGGAGGTTTCTACTTTTGTTTGGCAAGTTCCTGTGCTATTTTTAAAGACCTTTGTCCACGTGCAGATGAATTATTTTCAGGCGTCATTCAATAGAATACGCACGCTGCGCTATTAAAACCATCATTCTTAAACATGGTAGATCTGTGTTTAATAGGGATAATTTGCCTTGCTTTTGTCCAAGTGATTTCATTCAGTGTACAACATATAACATATCACAAAAGAAATTTAGTTGACAAATAAAAAAGTCAACTGCTTGAGTCTCTGGTATCGGAGCTGCTTTGAGGTTATTCAACGCAGAAGAGTGTATATTGAAACCAGTCACTTAGTAATGAAGCAAACACAAGCAGGAGAGGGTACTGATTTTAGATTTATGCAACATAGAGTATGACATCCTAAAGGTTCTGCATTTGAAAAAGAATTAAACATCAGCTAATTCATGCTCATTTGGTAGTGATTAGTTAAAAAACTCAGACAAGTCTTTTAGAACATCAAGCATATCATGTGCTCACCAAATTATCTCCTAACCCTTCTTTCCTGCTTGTCTGATGTTATGATATTGAACTCCATGAGAGGAAAACGTTTGGAATAATCAGTCCGTTTTGCAGTCATTTTGATATTTTTCAGTCTTCTATACATATAAATGAGGCACGTTCACCATCTGTGATCCCAGAGGACCTTTGTAGCGAACCAATTTTTAACATCGACCAAACTCGGACCTAATTTTCTGTTATTTATTCAACTAATAGGGTTCGCATAATAATATCGTTTAACTTAGTGCTGATTCATTATTTGATAGTTACACCAGTGTTCTTCATGGGGCTCCTATAAGAAAGTATTCCTAAATCAAATTGCTTATAGGTGTAAAACACTCTCCTAATCGGCGCTTTAGTAGGTTTTTTGATGACGTGAGAGGCGTTAACCGACGAACACGTGAAACTATTAATCAAGACATCAAATATTTTTGGCAATCATTGTCACAGCCCCTATATGTTTTCCAGATAACATGTGTTGCTGCAAAACAGGAACTTATTCCGAACAAACTGGGCAATTTATGGTTTCCAGGCCGCTTTTTATTTGCTACCATGCTGATGATCGTAAACCATTCCACTGTTTTACAAAACTACTAATTTTCAGCCTGATTTTCAATGTCGTATACCGGTATCTAGTGCAAAACAGGTTGGGGATTTCAGTACTTAAAGAAAAGATTCTGATAAAGTGAAATGTAACTAGTGTTGAGACAGCCTTTGCGTTAGAACATTTTCGGATAACCTTTGTAGTTTAGAATAGTAATGTCTTCAATTCTGATATCCACGCTAAACATAAAACCAAAAAATCTAGGCATTTCCTAGGAGTCCTCAACTTCTTCGAAACTTACGTTTGTTTAATCACCAGTCACCGGAACGACTGAAAAGAATAACTGCATATTCACCTTTTCGTCCTAAATACGAAATATATTTGTTTGTTTTATCTTATTCCAGTTTTTAAGCATCTGCTTATCTTTTGCTAAAGCAGCTAGCTGTAATTTGCCTCACGTGGTGTCATTGCAACTTACACCATTGCTCTCAGGGCTTCAAAGTTTTGATTTTTTAACACAAGCGGCGTCAAAAGGCTTCTTAGAATACAAATGTAATTTTGTGTTAGCTCGACCGAGCTTGACCAGTTTTACTTCGGAGAAGAGATGAATTAGGTCAACTCGTAATCAAAAAAGTGACTTTCTCTTTGATGCTCTGTGTTTCATAATAAGAAAATCGGTGTTCAAACCTGTCACTGAATGATACGGATAACTGCTACTCCACTGAAACCAATCAAAATTTGCTTTCCAGAACCATCACTACTGATTTGTAAGGTGATCATTTGTGAAGGGTATTAAAAGGCCTTTGGTGTAGTAGTGTAACTGTGAATCATCTCATAAGTGTGGCAAGCAATTTTAATGTGCACCTTAACGCTCTCGCTTTCTGTATAAAACGCTATCATTACCGCTGCCCTAGAAAATGTACCCAGTTATTCTGGCGTAAACAGCAGAAGCGCTGAGAAACTCCCATGATAAACCTTGGTTGTGGTGTTACGCCCATCAGAAAATGTGTTTCATAAAAGCCTAGCAGCGCAATAAACAAGTTTTTTCCCCAATATGCCTCTGATTTGCACTCAGTTATAAACTTTTTGCTTAGAGTCACCTGAGAACTTTTATGGCGACTTGTTGGGCTTTGGTGAAATATTTTTGAGCAGCTTTTACATACTACAGTTTGAAGAACGTATTATATCATGTCTGTTAAAGTTTTGATGTCGCCAATTAGATACCAATACGGTGAAACTCAAGATTTAAGACCCGCATTCGAAGTAGAAATCAACTTATCCGAAAACCTAGGGTTTTAGTACACCGTGTCTAAATTCAGGTACTTGTCGCATGCGTACATAGTGAAAACCACGTCATACACCTGTACCATCCCGTATCCTTTCAAAGGTCCCTTATATCTCTGCAAGTCTAAGGAATTGCTCAATCGACATACGTTCAACGAAAGAAGCAAACGAAATAAAGTTAGCTATTTAAAACCCGAAAACAGGAGACCGAGTCGAATTTCTGTCGCTACTAACAAGTGTAAGAGATTTGGTTAGGTATGCTCAGATAGGTTAAAGCCCGAAAAACGACACCAGCGACATGCAAATGGTAAAGACTTAGAAGGCAGTAGAAGTTCTTCCCTGGAATCGGTAATGATTTAGGTACTTTTCTTTATTAGACGCCTCATCTCTCAAAAGCCAAATTTGATTCCAAATGCCCGCTAACCTCTCCATGCCGTGTTGGTTGAACTAAGCACGTAATGCAGTTGTTAACTCTGCCAACTCTTGTGATACGGCTCTCTCTCTTCTAATTTCATGCCAAAAGGTGTCATTTTTCGGGGGGGGATATTTGCAGTTTGCTTCAAACATTTACGCAGTAGTAAAAAATATTCTTACATGGTGTTTTTTTATTCGGATTGTTGAGGAAAAAGAGCCTAACGAAATATCGGCTCCGTCCATCAAAGCCTACCGCGTCAGTGTTAGTAGCTGAACTCTGCATGATGCGAGTCTTTTGAAGTTTAAATTTCTCACGGCTGTTACCAGCTCATAGAATATGACTGTCGCGCTTGGGGTTTGTTGGGCGGTTTTACTGATTCACAACCCGTGTTCAAATTACGTTCGGCGTAAATTGACCGAACCAACTTGAATGATTCTTTGTGTGTTATCTAGAAATAATGTAAATCTATGCATAAGTCTGCAACTTTTACCCAGATTGAAAGACAAAAACGCTTCCGCCAAACTTCATGCTAATTTATGAAACTGATGACAACTTAAAACGCAATAAAGGGATACAGAGGTTTTAAAAAATAATTATAAAACACTGTGTACATATTTAGCTTTACAAAGTTAGGCAATTTTTATTTGGTGAAATATTGACCTTATTTACAAATCTTATAGTCGCGGTGGCAGTGGTCTTCGCAATGTTTGCCAGCGCAAAGCCTTGAATTTTGCCCATCTACCTTTGTTACTTCCTCAACATCTTAAGGCAGTAGGTCCAGTTTTCATACATCCACTCACGATTACTGCACCCCAAACGCTTGAGTCACTGGAAGACTGACACAGTGAGACTAAAAAAGGGAGGACTGGGAAAACATGCAAGTTCAGTGATTCATCATTGTTCGGTACAGGCCATATATAGGATCAAGGCCAGCCCAACTAGCCCGATGTTTGCCTGTCGTCTCCCACATAACCCAGACGATTAGCTGTATGTTAGCTGCCCTCCATCCCGAAACCATGCAGATTCTTCTGGTTTCACGTCTATCTTACAATAGTTCGTTTGCGTCTATTACGTTTATTCCTGCATATGATCTATGCTGATCAGAACAAGAATCACTAGAAACACGCGTTTGTCTGGCCCTCACTTTTCCAGCAATTCAAGCGCCTAAAGTCACTTGTGTTAGCAAAAGAACTTAAATTTCTCCACCGGACTCTGAGAGACAAGCGCTAATTTAGAAGTTAGCAGTGACTGCACTGAAAGAAAGTGAGTGGTTCCACAGTGCACTAGAAGACCATCCACCACAATCAAATATACCCAAGTAAAAAGCACTCAGATGTCTTACGTCCAATCAAGCAGACATTGTGTTCCAAAGCCAAAAAGCTCTTGCAATGTTTCTGAATAACAAGATTTTCTCAGCCTTTTCAATAAAAGCCAAATATCCAAAGTATGTCCCACTAACCTTAACCATTATTCCACAAGGGCGATGAATTCTCCAAGATATCCTCTGAGCTGGCTTGTCTCACCCTCTTTCTTTCCTCACTAAATTAAACCGTAAGCCTTTATTTTCCCAAAGTACAGTTTTTCTCAGTTCTTACGCAGACCTCATCAACCACATATAATCTTCTTTTTCACGCCCTATAGGTAGTCAGCAAGAACGAAAGCTACAATTGGAGTCTTGCTAAGCAGACAAGTGGCTTGGTCGCGAAGTCTGCCGACCCTCTTGAGTATTTCAAAGCCACAGTTGTTTAATTATCAAATAAGTCACAGAGGACTAATTACCTGTAAACATCTTAACTCATTGAAATGACCCCATAATAACTCGGGCCTAGTCATCGGAAGACCAGACAAAGGTGGCGATTTATAGATATGAACAAAATAGAATACGAATCAAAACTCGAAAACAAAAGTAGGTTTTTGCTAAGTACCATTTAGAAAGATCAAACCAAAAAAACTAACTTCGAACTTCCCAGTTGATTTAAAGAACTTAAAATTTGTTTGACTGCTTCGAACCGAGTGGTCTAATTGTATCAAATTCGTATGAATTACCTAAAACCCATAAAGCAGGACTTCCGATGCGCCTGCTTGTTGGTGCCGCAAAATTTCTGTACCACACTACGGCTCAATGATTATTTGCACCTGTTCATCCTATCTGATAACGAATACTTCTCTAAAGCTTACATGACACAATTTAATTCACAGACCTTACAAGACGGAGTAATGTCAAACGCAAACCCATATTTTCGCACGATGCACAATGTGCCACTGCTAGAAACTGATGCCTACTTATGTAGAAGTATCAAAGTTGCAAACCTGGCTTCAGTTTTACCGAAATATGATACAAAGGAAATTCTCTCGTGTTGTACCTTTTATGTGCAGTTTCACTTCTTTAGCATACACTAACGACAAAAGGGCGGGCCGTGAAGCCACTACGCAGCTTATTCCTAGCTGAGATCTATATGCCTAAACTTAAGAATGAATATCTGACAGATGCTATGGTGGTTTTTGTTCCCTTCAACAAGTACATTGACGGTAAATTTCACCTTGTCGGCAAAGACAAAGATTTAGACGTGATATTAAATCGGTCTTAAAAATCTACTACACGTACTGGCTGTACCATGGAAATGGTGGTGTACATTAATTCTTCCTTCTGAACGTACTGCCAGTGAGAAGAACCAACAGCTTTATTGAAGGAAGCGTGTTTTGCAAGGCAAGCATCATGTGAACATTTTTACTGTTGTCTGTTATAACAATAGGAAAACCTCGTCGACTGTCCAGCAGATTGGCTCAAAAATATAATTCGATGACAAATTCAAGTACAAGTTAGATGTTATTAAAAAAGCTGTAAAGGAGGACACAGCCATGCTCAGTTTGTCTTACGTAACATACAAAACAAAGGTAATGAAACAAGCAAACTAAAACAAGCGTTTTTTATGTTCTGTATCCAGAGCAATACGGCAATCACAAAGTTAACCCATAGTCTCTCCAATGCAGCAAAATTGACGTTTGACGCGGCTAGAGTTTGGTGCTTTTTTAAACGTTACCTATTTCGCGGCCGCAGAATGAAGACAAACCGCCGGTTACGATTTATTCAGTGATTGCCTGTGAATTCAGACTCGCATGTGATACCATTTAAATGGGTCATATGGCAAAGCACTAACCTAGGATAAATAGAGAAAAATCCTATAAGTGTTTACTTTTAGAGAATTATGCTTGCCTGCTGTATCGTATTTGGTTCTGTTTGCGACCTGTGCTGGTCAGAATCCGAATTAATCAAAGCATGTGCTTTTCTAGTCTACCCTTTTCAGCTTACTCCACTTCACACAGTCAGTCACATACCATAAAAAACGCCATCGATTTCGATTCTGCCATACTATGTCCTTTTCTATCAACTAGGGATTTCACTTTTGGTGTATCGTCCTTCTTATGCGCAATGTGGTCTGTTAGTCTTAAGCACATTTCATGCGAAGCAGAGAATCTGGAGGGCAAAAACATTGCTGCATTCTGCTTAGGCCCAAGAGTACGGGAAACTACTGAAATTTGTTGATTTCGTCACATAACCCACAAACAGTAATTAGCTCAAAATGAAGATTAATTCACGCGATGAGTATAACTCTCATCTGAAGAGTCAGCACTCAAAATGCCTCTCAACAGGTGATCACGTGTTCTGGTGTATGTAACGCAAGGATGAGCAGCACTATTTTCTGTCTTGGTGAGACCTATTTATCCTGCTAATCGGCCGCTTCTAGACAAACGTCCTAATTCGCAATGGCCAACCGAGGGTTGCTTGTTTTATTTTCCATGAAAAACGGCGATTTGCTCAATTTTAACGACTTTCGACAAAGTTAGGATAGCTGAACACATCTTTCTTACATTGCCAGTGGGTCTCGTTTTGCCTTTGGGTGGGCACTGGTTTTTATTACTACTGCTTCATCCTTGTAAAAATCGCACTTGACAATAAAGGCAAAAACATTAGCGCAAAATCAACATTTAAATCATTAACTGCATTTCGTGAAAAGCCAGCGACAAAATTTCATTCCAATGCAACGCAACATAGTCTCTGTATATTCTGGATAAAAGAGACAATAATGCTTAACGAATAAAGTTGCTTATTTGTATGCGTACATGTCAAATCTGAATATATGTAAAGGGCAATATTTTCTTACAGAAAGATTTAGTAAATAATTTACACAGCTTTATTTACTGAATACGATGCTTTTTTTGCACTATGACTTAGTAAATTTTAGTTCCGGTCCCGCCGTTATAATGGTGAACCTAATGGGCTGATGGACTGTTTGAAAATCAGTGAAGCATGCATGGTAAAAGAAATAGCGTGTAGGTTGAGCTCATTTACTAAAGACGTAATTTAAAAAAGTGGTTCTTAAAATGCTAAAACAGACAGACCATGATGCCTCTAGAAATTTAGTTCAAAACTTGCTTCCCGAAGTAAAAGACAAGTTCATTTCTTTTATAACGCCAACTGCAATACTGAACCGGAGAATATGTGGAAGAATTGGTGGTAACCAGATTATTTTTCAGAGCTTCTCGGATTTGTCTGACTGTCGTGCACCATTATTTACCGTTATATGCACTAGTTTGTTTGAATATAACACAAAGTTAATCAGGCTACAAATTTCCTGTATCGATTTTGGTGAAGCAATATAGAGGCAAGGCAAGATCTAGAAGTACTTTAGTTGTCATTTTAATTGGTTCATCGAAGAAATCGTGCTTTTGTTACTCTGTTTTCATTTATTTGTTATTTCGGCTGCCTATACTGTTATATCCCCGTGGGCCGAATAAAATAAGATTCTATTTAACAAAACTAGCTTCATTTTTTGAGGTGCGCATCGAGTCCTAATTCGCGCATACAAGTACGCAGTATCCCACCTTACTATGGGCATAACATCGTGAAATCGTTCATGTATCAAACTGTATATTGACATACCACATACACGAAAGGATTTGCATTTACCATACAATTATTATGTTGGCTCAGAATTGTGAATTGTCTCTATCAAACCCTTATAAAAATTGGTGCGGCATGAAATATTTACTTGCTATAAATCTGGTACTCTTTTACGACACAGCAGTGTTTTGAAGATATAAAATTTACTCACGACATAGTCTTTCGGCTCAAAAACAATTCCGTTTGCGTTTGTTGTAGGAAATGACGCTTTTACTGTCTGATTTGATTTGCCACCAAACACAATTACTTGTTACAGAACAGCATCTTCAGTTGTAAACATGAGCTGAAAGTTGCACTTTCGCACCAGGCGAAAACAACTTCTTGCGCAATGACCCAAACAAGCACAACATATAACTCATCCACAGCAGTCAACGGAAGTTTGCATATAAAAGATTCAGTGTGTCAGCACAACGCAAGACTAACTCAGGTTAAACTGACATTACTAGGCAGGCTGGACTTTAGAACCATACAGTTAACTCCAACGGCCATCCATAGGTGGCTTTTCTTGCTTGTCACGTAAGTGTTCGTGGTTGGGTATGCGCATGTGTGTGCCATCATGTAGAAGGAATGGGGAAGTCGCGCAAGATCCCAGCTATTCGTGACGTTTGATACATGCGTACTACCTACAAACAAAACGGGTCAGCTCTTTAGTCTTTTGAAATGCATACCGCCACATCTTGTTCAAAATTCTCTTCCTAATAGTATTGTTCTACTGAAGCTGGTTTTACTTTAAAGTGATTATTTTGCTCGATGAACTTCAATTTTTAAAGAAGAAGAAATTGCTTCACTCATGACGTCAAGTGATAGGGCGATATCGCAAAACATTCTGTGCCAGATAGACTAAACACTAGAACGATGTGATAAACCTCGTCTCAAACCAAGTTTGAAAGTTAAACTCATCAATATGCTTCTACTAATCAGCGGTATTTTGGTTTTTGCCGATGCGTACGTATGGAACTTCCAAAGCACTATGAAAAATGGAAATGAAGAGCAGCTTTCTTCTAGGCGGAACCAACCCAGAAGATATTTAGTCTGGTGCTTTGAAAAGTTAAGTGGGTGAGTCTAGCTTATTCCCTATTAGCCCGCCCATTAACTACCCGTCTACTCCCCAACAGAGTCTACTAACAGACACCCCGAGGTCTGTGAAATGAAAACAGGCAGTGAAATAACAATACCAGACGTGATGCCACTAACGATGTTCCTGTGGCCATCAGGTGGGCAAAGTCTCGTGTTCCAGTTGATCTTATAGTATGTTTGAACCCAACTTGGACGCAATTCGCGAATTGAACTCATTTGATCAGAACATTGGTTTTAACGTAGATTTCAGCTTAAATCAAGCTGGATCGCTCGTTTATGATGGTCCTCAACAGATAATTGCAAAGAGGCCGCCTCATGTTTCACCTGGTACAATATTCGAACGATTTTATCACATTTTCTAGAAATTTGGAGTGAGTTTACTGGGAACGAACTCACAGTTACGTGTATTCATCCTTTGTTCTCGCAAATCCTTGTGGCTCAAAGCGGTAACCTGTGGAAGGGACATATTCAACCGTGGTCTTCTCTCGACCTTTGAACGAAGAACGACGTTCATCCTGTCAGTACTTCTCAATTTTCCAGATGGAAAATTTTCCGACGAATGCAGAACTAGTTGGTCACTTTTGGAAATATGTCTTTCAGTTATACTTGTCTGTTGTGATTCGTTATTATTCCCATACTTTTCACTTGAAAGATGGCTTCTTACGCCTGCACGTTGATTAGATTCACTCATTTGGGCAGTTTGGATGAAGAGGTTGTAAGCCTTGGGCGGAAATCGTCTAAGTTCATAGGTTCTCTTGATGTGTTCAACTTCGACGACGTTATTCATTCGTGAAACGCTTGGAAGAAATATACCTGAGATTGAGGAATGCCTTTTCTTCCACGAACAATCATGACAATCTTCAAAAAGTTACCACTTATCTGAGGTCGTATAAAATGAAGCGTGGCCTACACAAACACGAACCCAGTTCCACTTCAGCCTCTGAAAAAAGAAGTCCAAGGCATCATATGGAATGCACACAGGTAGTCCAAACTCTTACCCAGGATGCAGCTATACCATAGACTGTGAAACAAATAAATGTAATGAACAGCATTTTTAAATTCTTTTTTCCCTAAGCTTTTTTAATTTTCCTTTCGGCTTCATTTTTCAGCATTTTCTCGGAGTTTCCTTTGTGGTTGACTCGTTTTCTCTACATGCTTTTATTTTTTCGCTGCTCCCCTCTTTATTTTTGTACCGTGGGAGTACACCATAGACTGTGAAACAAAGAAATGTAATGAACAGCATTTTTAAATTCTTTTTTTTCCCTATGCTTATTTAATTTTCCTTTCGGCTTCATTTTTCAGCATTTTCTCGGAGTTTCCTTTGTGGTTGACTCGTTTTCTCTTCATGCTTTTATTTTTTCGTTGCTCACCTCTTTATTTTTGTACCGTGGGAGTACCCCTAGTCTGGTGCCTCCCCTAAGGTTGAAATACTGTTGCCCTTGATAAGCAAGTCTCCTTGGTTTTTCGTTCCTCTCCGTTGTGCTGTTGCCCGCCATGTTCAAGTCTAAATTGGTAAGCTCCTTACAAGTTGGGAAATAAAACCCACACTGTAGTGGCTGCAATGTTTACGAAGCACACGCTCACCAAATGAGCATCAAGTGTTTCAAGACGATAATTGCTCTTGTTGTGTTTTCTGAAGCTCATTAACTTGTTCTCTGAATGCACCATCAATGCAGACGGTCCGTATGGCGTAATTAGCACAACATTTTCAGTGCCCCAGAGAAAACACGCGACCTTAGGCTTTCGATCAGGTCTTCCATTATTCTTAGCGTTTCAAAAGAGTGAAGGCCGAGTGTCCTGGGTTTTCGGCATAACCCACTGCTCCATCTCGGTGGTAATCACAGCCGAAGAGCGCTGGAACCATATTCAATGTATAATAACTACCTGTAGGAAGCACGACCAGTTTCGGGTGCACAAAGGATCTGAGGGTTCGTAGAAACACCTCCAGGGTTATAGACTACACTGACTTGAAGGCTGACAGTGCCCAACCACAGGCCATTTTGACGCTGCCTTGCATTGGTCGCTAGCGTTGTTGCCAACATTAGCAATAGTACCTAAGCCTCAAGTTCTACTTGTTCAGTCAGGAAATTGGTACAACAGCGCAAGCAAAGCCATAACTGTCCACTTCAACCATTTAAAGCCCATTATGAAGAGATAGCTGATGCCGAACTGGGGGTGAAGGTACTATCATAGAGAGGCTGTGGTAGAGTTCCGGAGACGCCAATATGAGGGGGAAGAGAGTGAAGATTGATACATGGGTGCAGATTGCAAACCCCTGGATAAATGACCCTCTTCGGCGTAACTTCTAGGCTTCACAGTCACCGCGCCACTGGAGCCACTGGACAAATCGTTTGTTGAGCCTAGCTTCCAGCACGTGCGGGAACTCGCGCAGTGTTGCTATTATTAGCGATATTATTATTCTAGCGCTATTTTCTTATTCTCATCAATGCCGTTACTCTTCCCGATGAAGTGAGCTCCACTGTGATTCTTTGATTCTTGCACACTGGACAACGTTATAGTCACTGAAGCTGTGATAGAATTAGGCAGTAAAATATGGACGGTGGGTATTTTCTAGGAAGGGAGTGGCAAAGTACGCTAAACCTGTAAGAGAAGTGGTAAACTGAGGGCTGCGAATTCGCGTGGGTCCCTGTTAGTTTGACCCGCCCTGACCAATCCGTGAGAAGACCGCTGATTGCCCTGCATTGTCGTATGCATTGGTTGAGCGTCATGTACTGAAATGTTGGTGGTGGTGTGGTGTGGGCCACTTTGACCAAGCTATTCGAAATTAGGTAAAAAAAAACAGCATCTTCATTTTTCACTTGACTCCCTTTATAAGAGTGTCATAAGCGCGTGTCCATGGGGATTATGGCCTGATTGGCTAGCGGACACCCAACGTAGGTGGTCTTCAAAGAAGGATGCGTGGTACTGCGTAAACGATCGCTGGTAATGTGTCTGAATGCTGGCAGCACGAGTGATTTTTTGGTTTTTACAATAGCACCACAATGTGGATAAACTCCTCCATAAACGGGCTGTGATATCAAACAAGTCCTACGGAGCTGCCACCCTCCTCTATGCTCTGCGGCTTTGACCACGTTGACACCAGTTTTGCATTCATCTGGTCGAAATGTGCGTCTTTCAAAGGGTTAAATGTTCCAGATAACGATATCTCATCAAACAAGGTGGCGATCGGGGTTTCAGAGAAGATCGCACGTCCGTGGGCCCGACCAGCAACACCTCTACGTGTAAGTGAAAGCATCTCATGTCAGGTCACCTTATTCCACTTCATGTGGTCAGCACATAGCCGTAACTTTACTTCCTTCTTTGAATATCTTTCAACATTTCACGGTCTTTTACAATTTCTCACACTACCAGGTCAACCATGGAGATCTGACTGCTGTATAACGTTATTTATCTGCATTTTCGACATTTTCGTCACCTCTGGATCTAGTGAAATCTGACCATAGCGTGGGAAGATTCTAATATGGGGTGCGTCGTCAGTGCGATTTCTACGTCATCAGCCTGGGTTTTCTAGCCTATTTTCAAACAAAATGAGCGTTGTGGGCTTTGGAAGACGACTTGTCTTGGTCCTTAACGCTGTTTTCCTTCTAGACCCTGACTGATTGCCTCCGACAGGTCATCTAGTTCACCACTTGTGACTCCGGTGAAGACAATGACAGTTACGGTATAGTCTTGGACGCATAAAAACTGCCTTTGGAAAAATTCCTGAAAAATTCAGTTCTGACTACTAGCGAGGAATCTAGTCAGCATTATAGGGCGCCTTTTGAAATGCATGTTAACTTTTCTTCGCGGTCAGTAATGAAATTATTTTTCTACGGTTGACTGGGTTTGAAAGCTCTTTTCTCATTTCCATCCAAGATTCGTTCGTTAAAAATCAGCGGTCCGTTATTGGTGTATTTCTTCAAAACGTCAAATTACTTGCTAGCGCAGAAATTTAGAACCTTCTTGTGACCGCAAGATCCATGACGGTGGATAGTCGTACGCCCTCTACAGCGATTGAAGTCAACAGCGGCGATTAGCCACTTTTGATTTTGACGTAAGTTACTGTTAAGGGGGCTTTTAAGATGACTCACTAGGGCGTTCATCTGACACTTCGTCGTCCTTTCTTTGCTCGATCAGGCTGCATTTAGGGCAAACTAGCTGTCAATCGGTGGCGCTATGTGCAATGATGGCATGCAGCAGGAAATCAGTGGACGTCGGTTTATTGGACTCTCGATCTAGTGATTATCTTGTGTGCTGTTGGCCCCGGCACTGTTTGCGGAAGACGAAATCACGGTAACTTTGTTCCTCCTGGCTCATCTTCCCTGTGTATGGCTTTGTATTGTGATAACGAGGGCGTGCTTTAAACGTCCATTGCGCAATTCGGCATGAGACACTTTCAAATCACCACCTAATTATCCTTTTTCCGAGTCCTCTCGTGGCTACCTGGCTGGCTTACAAACAATCAGCAGTACAGTCTGGCGTCTCCGACTGGTTTAAGTGTTTTGATACCACAAAAAGAACTGAACTGTTATCAGCAGCTGACAGTTTAGTCAAATATTCCTACTTCCAAATTTTCCTCAAAGTTTTCTTCGTTCAACAAAATTACTTGCAAGTTTCTCCGGCGTTTGGATGAAAGGCCAGCCTAACCCTAACCGTTGTCTGTTTGGATCTGCATGAGAAATTGCCTCCGATCTTAAAAATCTCATGTTATGAAAAACGTGGCTGGTGACATGGACGAATACTCAGGAGGGGCGCCTTAGGATTTTTATTAGATCCGGAATCACCTTTGATCTTGCTACTTCCGGGCCACCGCGGACCCTTTAGTGTCTGGTTCCGGTGATGTGCAAGCTGTCGTGTTTCCTTATAGGGGCATTTCGGACCCTGAATGGGAGGAGGAGGAGGCGTGAAGCACCGGAGGAAGATGCAGCGGAAAATTTTTTCGGTAAGATCGCCACGGCAACTCATAATAATGAGGAAACTAAAAGTTAAAAATGAGGAATTTTGTGAGCGACGGCAAGCGCTCGCCGTTTGTGGTAACATGCAATTTGACCACTGGATCCTGTAGCTCGCAAGTAGAAGGGCTGGATATCATGTGAAAAGGACTAAATTACACTGCTGTGTCGTTGACGCCGTACATCTTTTTAAGACTAGTTTAATCTCATTAAAAATGACAGAACACAATGGCCTACAATGTGTTAGTCTAGAAACGGGCACACTAAGGTCCATGTACGCACGGGTCGTTTCCAATTTTGGTGACAACATTGCATTTGTCTTCAACCACGCACGTATATTTCTACAGGTGCGGCAAAATTACGATGTTTCAATTTTCTACCTAGTTTACCAAGCTGAACCTTTCTTGTTTGCATCCAGACCCACGGTTTGATGATCCCACTAAGTGAAAAATTATAGTGCCTTTTTAATACGTACCCTGGTTTTCCAGAGTCTCGCCGAACACTGCCACGCTTGCCTTCACCTCATCGCTAAGGCACAGACAAGTCACATGCTCTTCACGGAGTGACAGAGTAGTGAGCGCAAACCGTCTACTTGTAAGTGAGGTTGCTTGCCAAGTTCGGGCGTCCGCAATAGCAACGTTTGAGGTATCTTGGAAGAGTAAGCGTCTTTCAAAAGGGTCTTGATAATACGCGGTCTAGCAGTCGTGGCGTAACAAAGCACGGTTAAGTGCTTTAAATTTTCAGTCAGTGTTATTCTTTGGGAATAACCATGAACTGGTATCCCATGCTCACAACAGACTGTTCAGAAGTTTTCTCCTCGCAGTTGACAACGGATTTGATCGGCTAAAAAAATGAAGGCAAGATGAGTTGCACGTTTACATCTTCATCCGTCGTTTTTGATTTGGTAGAAAATAACATCACAAGCAGAGATTTACTCATTGCCAGTATCGCGTAAACTTCCCACCGGAATGCATTATTATCCATATTCCAGGATTTGCGAATTTTCTTGAAAATTTGAGCGCAATTCTGCTCTCCAGAATCGGGCAGTTTTTGATTGGTAGCAAGTTGATTAAGTCACATACTAGAAAACCCATGCAGACATAATGACGAAAGAAGGGCTTCAAAATATCGAATTTATTAAACTTGTTCAAAGTCCGCCCGCTGGAACTGAGTTTGAGACGGGCTTGCAAGACGAATGTTGAATTAATTGGGTGGAAATTCATGACCGCTTCAAAAATAAATAGCAAGACAGTGAAACGCCTACCCTTATCAAACATCTGCAAGTTGCTGAGGAACCGTTATGCGTAGACAAAAAATGTTGCACTGTAATACATCTATCCTTTCTACACAAGCCTTAGCCAGGAACTAATGTAACCTGCACCACTTCTGTTGAATTTCACCTAAAAATTCCCCCCGCTCGTAAGTTTCGCGGGCATTCAGATTTGCCGTTAAACTGGTATGACCGGGAAGACTGAAGGCTGGTCTTCGTCGAGGATGTTCGTTGAGAAATTGGTGGATTCATGGTTTTGGGCAGAGTCACTGAGATGTTAAACGAATACACGAAGGATAGCAGTGTCAAATATACCCTGGCAGTGTGCACGAAACACCGACACTATTGTGCTTTGGGTAGTTACCATCATCATCAACAACAACAACAACGACACCATGAAGAGCATGACATCGGTGTTCAACATTGATGCTTCTCTGCCGTACAAACATAATTCATTTGAAAGCTTTATTGTGAAGAGAAGAATACAGGTGGACAACGAAGGGACTTACCACTAGCATTCTACAATCATTCCCAGAAGCCAACACTTCCAGACACTCATTGAAGCAATCTGGATACAAACTGAAAACAAAAGGAGCTACTGACAATGACTAACGGCCATAACTTGCAGCGTCTCCAACCAGGCGCAGTGGGTATCACGCGGCCCCCACCCCAGAAGGCGAGTAGCAACGACAGCATCCAGAAATTTTGCAATCCTCTTCATACCCCTCTGCCAGCACAAGCGTTAGGGGCCTTTCTGCTTCTGCCACCCTAAATTAAGCACAAAAAACACTCTCCGACAAACAGTGGTTTAGCATATTCAATACACGGCCCAACGAACACGGCTTCTGGTGCTGAACACATCCTTCAATGAAAGTTCCCGTTCAACATCTCAAAACCCGCTTTTTACTGGCCCAGTTGTGGGTTCTCGGACACCAACCCACACAAGCTGCAGTATTTAGATAGGAATTGTTGAATACCTGAAGACGTCCCGGTTCCGCTGCTGAAAAAACCAGGCCTCACAGCCATATAACAAAACAGTCCGCATTGTCGTCTGATAAACACGCCCTTGGGGACTGATGGATGTTCAGCTTTGACGCCATAGATGTCTCAAATCAGTAAACATGACCTGAGCCTCGCAGATTCGTGCATTGACCTCATTTTTCAAACTACAATCAGAACTAATACAACTTCTCAGATGCGTAGGACGCCCCATAATTTTCAGTGGATCCCGCGGTTTTTGCTCGGTGACTGCATGTCTTCAAGCATGACCTCACACTTTGTGGGTGCACACTGCATACCAGAGGACGAGATGACCCTGGTTAGTTCATCCAAAAACACATTCACATCTCATCCTCTTCGAAGAAGAGAACGATGTCGTCTGCATATTCCAGATCGACAAGGCTTTCGTCACTGGTTATTTAAACACTGAGGTTTTGGAGAACTTCCGGCGTTCGTATCATTATTTCATCGATCACGAAGTTAAAGGGGAATGGAGAGAGTAGGCATCCCTGACGGACGCCGCTTTGTGTACGGAAGCTTTGGAGAGCTTGCCGTCACTCATCCGGAAGTCTGAGAATACAAAAAACGTATTATGTTTACAAAATTCCCGGGCATTCCTCGATGGGCAAGCGTGTCAAGGAGAACAGACAAGTCAACCGAGTCCAATGTGCCTCGGAAATGCAGGAATACCAGAATTGTTGGTCGCTAGTACGTACGGCGTTGTTCTAGCACCTGACTGAGTGTCAGGATTCGGTCAAAGCAACCCCTACCAAACCGAAACCCCGCTTACTGCTCTCGATTCAGTGTTTCATTAGCCGCCGTAAGGCGACGAAGCACCAGAGACACCAGCAGTCTCGTTACGACCGGGGTCAAGCTGATCTCCCTGCGGTTACCGCACTCACTACGAGCCCCCCTTTTGAAAATGGGCGCTATCACTGACTCCCCCAGTTTTCTGGGACAGTCTCTATTTTCCGAATGCAAGCAAACCTATCAGACAATCGCTGGCTGAGGACTTCACCCATCACCTTTGAACAATGCAGGTAGGAGGTCATCCGGACCTGAAGCTCGGTGGCACTTGAGAGAACGTACGCAGCCATAAAAATCCAAGGCCGCAGGTGGTTTCACGTTCACCGTCCAGGGTGCTACGTCAACTCTGGGCTCCAGGTGAAAAGCAGCTAGTGGCCACGGCAATTGTTGTTCAAAGTATTCAGCCCACCGACCGAGGCGTTCTTCTTTATTCGATATGGTCACTTCATTCCGATCCTTCATGGGTTCGCTCACAGGTCGCGCGGGTCGACTGAAATAATAATAATCTTCGGGCATTACCGGCTTTCTGGGCCCCATTCATTCCCTTGGCTTTCTGTGTCCACCACACTTCACAGTCGGCTTGAACGCTCACTTTCATTTGACGTCTGATAATTCGTCGCACCGGGTTATGTTCGGAACCGGCTAGGATAATTCTCCGAGGTATAAGGAGTCCCACGGTTCGGTCTGAATGCTTGAGTGCGCCCTGGTGGTGCCATGACACAGGCAAAATCCCCTACGCTATGCAAATAGTTGGCAATTTCACCCAAGTATGAGTTCACCTATGATAGTGGAGCATTTAAAAGAAACGCTAGAAGATTATTCTGGTAAGTTCGTCTAACAGCCGCGTCTGCCAGTCTCCAAGTTTCCAAGCGATTTGTCCGCACCTTACGCGGCCCTGGAAAACATGGCCAAAAGCGACTCCGGACGAGTGCGTGGTCGGAATCCACAGATGTGTTCCAAAACGACCAGCAGTCAGCTATTGACCGGCGCCATCGGTAGCTGATGGCAATCTGGTTGATTTAGTTTGTGGCCGGCATGCCCTTGAGCACAACATGTGATCAGACGACTTTGGCTATTTCGGAAGTTACTACTGCATGAAAACAGCCTGCGATCGGCACACAGCTGAAGCTGTCATCCACCTTTGCCTGTACTGATCCATGTTGACCTAAGTGAGTCTCAGATATACTAAGCCTGTCCACTTATGTTTTCATATTTCCGGCGACCACCACGATATCTGAGCTTTTATGTCGTTGCTACAGGGCATTCAGGACTTCATAAAACCTCTCTTTGACGGCGTCGGAGCTGTAGCTATTTGAGGCGTGAGAAAAGACGACAAACAGACATCTCTCAACTTTCCGCCTGTGAGACTCCTTCACAGACGCTGACGGAAGCGAGTGGAGACTGATGGGGTGGTTAGCTCAACAACGGTACTCGTGTCCTGAATTATTGTTTCCGAGACACAACACATATCAATGCCAAGCGAGCCAAGTGTGAGAGCAACAGTAGTTGTTGTCCTGCTTGCTGCAGAGTGCGGAGATTGAAGGTAGCCAGATAGACTGGGCATGCAAGCTTGAAGATTGATTTCGAGATGCCTGAGGATGTCAGCACCAGATGACGCGCAGATGTTGCGTGCAAAGCCGATGCAGGATGGATGGAGTCATCAGTCCTAAGCGCTGAGCCTACAGGGAGAGTTATGAATGGGGTGGGGAGAGCTGGTAGAAGAAGTACGTGGAAAAGAAGGGATGCGTCAGAAGTAGCCTGTTTTCGCTTACCCGCCCTGCTGTATGCAGCGAGTAAGGCGACCCGGATGGTGGCACCACGCAATGGCCGATGGCATGAGTTTATTACTGAACGTAGGCATCATAGATGTGCGCGGGCTGGAATGCTCTCAGGGCTCCCACACCTAGACCGGAAGACGATTAGGGTCCTCAACCAAAGCCTTTGGCTCAAAAGCCTAACCGCAAGGCAGCGGTGTCTGGCGGGAAATGCAAATGCATCACCACTTCTAGGGAACAAGTCGCCACATGTTCCAACTCCCAACCTGGAGGACCAGGAGACTGTCTTCGTCAGACCTCCAACCATTGACCAACCTGGTATGAGAGACTCTGCGTGTGTCGCGCGAACACCCCCCGGTATAGCTCAGTGGGTCACCTAGGTGAACGAACCGTCACACCACGGTAAGGTCCAGCTGGATGGCTCGACCACAAATGTAACAAACGACCCTGAAACAGAGCAAGAGTCGGAGCATCTGACGAAGCCTGTAGGCTGAGCGCATCTTTTAATGACAAACGTCAGAGCAAGCACTGGTTGCCCACTTGGGTTGCACAGGCCGTCTCTCGGTCACCTCTTACCGTCTTAGTCACATTCATGAGGTGACTAAGCTTTTGAGCAGCCGACGAGTAAACAACGAATTGTGCATGTGAATTTCTTTACCGAAATGCGGAACGTCGTCGTCTAAACTGCAGCAGTTTTAATAGGCGTTTTCGGTCAAGTCTTTGCCTCTCATGACATCTACAACTGCCGCTGGGTGTATTGGCTAGCTCTGTTGAGTAATTGGCCAATAGTCTGGCTTCACTGTAGCAAAAGATACGTCTTCGTTCCTGGCCAGGTTTGGCGAACGCAAACGGGTAGTTGAGTTCCAGCAGAGTAAAGCGGACAACAGCCATACAAGCTTCGCCTATGCTTCGCAGAACGCGTTGTTTCGACGATTCTCAGACATCGTTGAAGCGAAGGGAACTCACTCAACTAACCAACATAGGTGAACCTTTTAAAAACCGTTAATCTATGGCACGTGGGTAGAAGCTCTACACCTTACTGAGAAGAAATAGCATGGGTATCAGACAACCAAACATGGATGGCCTTGCATTAGGCAAGCAGTTCTCTTCTAATTATTTGGGGAGATTATGGGCGGACGGTGTTGAGTACAAACGCTCATTGTGGTTGAGGTGAGAGCGAAATGCGGTTGGCCAAAATTGTGTTTAGCTTTAACATCATTTTGCGCCCTTGCTGTATTTCTAATGCTAACAGAAAGCGCGTACGCATCATATAATATCTGCCTTTTTGTTCAGAGACACTGTCAGCAGCCGGCATATAGCCCATTTCCTCTTACCCCGTGACTCACAGGCTTTATGCCTCCAGCAAGTCGGCTGATTCCGTACTAGACGGGATGGTTTACATTGCCAGTGTGACGACACTCGTCTGCAGAAATGAAACAGCCGATTAAAAAGTGGCCTGAAAAACGGCGTTTTTGAACACGCCGTACAGTGTATATCCCCGGAAAATGCGAGAATGATGTGCATATTTTGCATCATTGTGATTGAAGTGTAATGATGGAGGCCGACGGCTACGTTCTAAAGGTGCTGCAGAATGATTTCGTGTGCATCCTTGCTCATCTAGGGTGGCGACCTCTGAGACTGCAGGATCATTGTCACTTGTCTGGCAACGCCAATGATCCAAGCTAATGACAGCAGTCCTTTCGTTTGTTTTTTTATAAAATATATGCATGGGGTAGCCTGAAGGTAGTGTGTGAGGCTCTCAGCTAACATCGACGTGCAAGGAGTTGCCACCTTCGTATTAGTTGGGTTGCATAACCCCAAATCCACTTCATCATCCAGATATAACACATACGTTCTCCCCTCTTGTTCTCAGAAGAAATCTTACACAAATAAAACGTAAATTCCTCATTATTTCCTGATCACCAGCAGTCATAGCTAGCGCCTAATGACTGTTTTTGTCATGCACCATTCGTTTTCCAGAGCTGAGAGCAGTGTTTTGGCAGCTAAGGCCTTCCCTTGCCAAAATTACGCACCCACTTTGGCCCAGCTAGTACTTGGCGTCTAGGTCAGCCAACGAAATCCACCTCTTCCTGGGATCATTTGGCTTGCTGTCATCTCCCTTTAGATTTTTTGCTTTTGGACACCGTTTTATCTGATGTTCCCTGGCGCTCACCAGACGCTACTGCCCTCCCCCTATTTCTTTCTCATTCCCCCTATTCCCAAACTTGAAACTCCGGCTGTAGTCGCGCAAACCGCTATTCATTCAACCTGGCTTGTTTGCGGTCTACAGTAACATGGTCCTCCTACTGAATGCAAAATTGCGTGACTCTGCATTGGCCTGACTCAATCTGTGTCAATCACCTCGTCTAACCCTGAGCAAGCTGCCACGGAAATGCGTATTCCCTGTCCGATTGCGGAAACCTTAACAACTGTATCGTCCATTACTTCAACATTTGAAATCCCCCACGTTTCTTGTCCCTATTTGTAAACCCGCCCCACTTTTGTGCTTAGTGCGTCTATATGAACTTATGTTTGATTGTCCTTACCACTTCAACCATTTGGCCTTGAGCTCATCCAGCCATTTTGTGGCCGACCTTGCGCACGTGTGACTGCCTCACATGGGAGCC
>SJOL01006971.1:264189-280611 GCA_004794785.1 Opisthorchis felineus | reverse complement strand
ACATTGTCGTCTGCTATTTGGAGGACGGTCGTACAAATAGCTCTCACGATGGATGGCACCACAAATAGCATTACTTTGAAGACATTGCATCACAACACACAGTCAGCTGTGCTGACAGTCATCCACAGCACAAAATGACGATTAGGTAGGATGAAAGTGGTAAAAAGCTGCGATTTTTAGCAGGTTGCTGAGTGTAGGATTTCTTTGGCATGTGGTGAAGTTTATTTCTAGATACCCGAAGAAACGTCGACTTCCCGCAGACCTTCTATTGGAGGAAGTGACAAGGATAGCCATAAGTCGGCTGAGTGAATTAAGGTAGATTGGTGAAGTGCAATTTAGGATACGTGGTCATATTTCGCAATGTATAGTAAAATTGGACACTTCGTTCACGCCGCTCACTAGACTTAAACAGAACTTAACTTCGTCGAAGCTATGGGGTTTTCGAAGTTTCGAATTTGGTCCGGTTACATGTTTCAATGGTATGTTACCCAAATACTTGCCGTATGACTGCACACCCCTTTGGCACAACTTCGTCTCCTCTCTGCGCCAGTTTCGCCGTGAAGCATACTATCAGCTGCCATGCTAGTATACCACACCACGCTCAGTTATTAGCAGCGGAACTGGCATTTTATGTAGACGATTTACTTTTTACCGCCATTTCTCCAGAATGTCTTGAGTCATCTTTAATCTGAAAGGTAGCCCTGGAAGCCAGCGGATTCCAACTGACGGAATGGTCGGCTAAAATCTCTGTCGCGGATCGTGCAGTTTTGCAACCGCTTTCGTGGCATCGGACACTTGGGGTTCAATGGGACATGCCGACTGACGAATTCCTGTTTCAAGTGGATGATCGGCTCAAAACTCCCACGAAGCGAAGGATGCTGTTACCTATGGCCTCTCTGTAAGACCCGGTGGGCTTTGTCTGCCCGGCTGTGTTGCCAAGGAGACACTCCATCACCGGACCAATCATAAAACATTACCAAAAAAGCTGTGACTGTGTGGGCTTTGGACAAATGCTGACAGCCGTGCGCAACAGATGCTGGGTTGTGCAGATGCAAGCCACCGTCAGGTGCGTCTTTTTGTCTTGTTTTCACTACAGTCTATGGTTTTCGCTGCCATGCTACCAAACGGTGGCCCTCCCTCCAACTGAATGAACCAACTGCAGTCGTAGACCATCCGCATTCACCATTCTGGCCCCTGTTAGTCAAACGGGGACGCGGCATCGAGAAGAGATATGGCCGTGTATTCACTTCCACGACCATCCGTGCCGTCCACACCGAGGTGGCCCATACCTTGGACACGACTTTCTTTCTATGCGCGTTCCCGAGATTTGTCGCCAGACGAGGTAGTTCAGTGAAGCTTTATAGTGACAACGGCACCAATTTCAGGGGGTCGAAGCTGACGCAAAGGAATGTCTTTGTAAATGGGATCAAGGTAAGTTGGTGACTAAGCCACTAGGGCACGAGTACGACTGGGTGTTCTCCATACCGAAAGCCAGCCATCGTGAAGGTATTTGGGAGAGACTGGTTCGGAGTATCAGGCAAAATTTGCTGGCCTTATTAGGAGACAGACTGGTAGACGACGGGACGCTTCAGACAACCTTGACTGAGATCGAAAGAATCCTCAACGACCGCCCTTTAGTAGAACCGACTTCGGACCCCAGTGACTACGCAGCTCTAACGCCAAACCATATGTTTCTCCTGAGCGCAAATTCTTCAACGGCCAGTCAATGTGTTGACTCACAGAATCTAAATAAAGCCTAGAGACACGCCAACCACCTAGCCGACCTATTGTGGAACCGGTGGATGAAGGAGTAACTCCCAACCGTGAAGATGATGTCAAAATGGCTTAAGTAAGGAATAAGCCTGAACGAAGGTGACCTCGCTTTATTAGGAGTTATCCAGACACCAAGAGGGCAGTATGAGAAGGGCATTGTTGAAAGGGGTGTTCAGTTGACCGATGGGGCAGTTAGGGAAGCGGTCGTAAGAACCAGTCGGGAGGCATTACGTCAAGACGTTCGCCAACTCTACTTACTGGAGGTCCCCGGTCAGGGTGGTGTATACTTCGAGGAGTGGAGAGATAGAGTGGCTGATCAGTCTGCTGACTCATTCTCCACGTGAACTTATGGCTGGGGGAGTGTTGATTCCCCCTATGAATCAACGGTGAACAGCGGTAACTTTATTTGTGTTCTGATTGCTCATGAGTAACGTGACTTGCGCCCGTTTATTATAACACCGTTTTCTTTCCTTGCTGCTCGTTTTTCCCTTGTTTCTCTCCTACTAAAGTCTGCTTATTCTTCAGTAACTGATGTCAACATTTTGTTGCCCGTCTGTCACTGCTTGCAACTTCGTCTCAGTTCTACCAATTCTCGAGCGTCTGCTCTGACAGAAAAGCGGACTGACCGGGGATCGAACTCAGAGATCCTCGGATGGCCAACAAGCGCATTGCCCACTACACCAACTCGGTACCAGGTAGGCCCCATTTTTGTGCTACCTGTATACCGCATTCGCCAGATAGCTTTTGGTGAGATTTGTTTTAAGCGGACCTAACCGCGCAATTTGATTTGTCACGTGACACGGGCTGCCGCATCGCGCCCGTCAACCTTATATCCCGAACGTATTGACTATTTCTGCACAGTTATCTCTCTATACGGCCAACGCACACTGACAGACTGCCCGTATCTGTGTGTTTGTACATCGTTTGGTGCTTACTTGCCGTTGCTTCTAGAAATCCCCGCTGCTTCAGTGACTATCTTCTGCCCCTGCTGACTGCGCCATTATTGATTGTACTTTTGCTTAATTTAGGATCCTTACTAACCCGTTTGTCTGTAGAGCCAGTTCCTGTAGGTTTTTAACGCATCATCAGCTGCCCTCGTCTGTCTGTTCCTAATGTCCACTGGCTACGAACTGCATATAATCTGAGAGCCGCAATCGTCCTGTGAGATCCTCAGCCGCCCAGAACCTACAAGCCCCTTCCAAACCTCCGCGCCCTGACGATACGAAGGACCACACGGTTGACAACCCTCAATTCAATCGCATACCGTCCCCAAAAAATATCCCCTCCCCTGTGCTGGGCATCAGACTTCACCTTCTGCAAGGGAGGAAATAGAAAACCAAAAGAAAGAAACTTGCCGGACTTTCATCCCACTGGCCTGGGCCTGCCCTGATTGTAGAATATATCCAGTATAACACAAAACCTCATTCGTGTCAGAGCAAAAAGTACTAACAGAGACTCATTAAATGCACGCTGTATGACCCCTACAACGCAACTCCTTTTGCGAAGCCTTCACACTTTTCTTTGGACTATAACTGCACTATTCCGAGATCAACTCATCGTCCAGACATGCAACAAAACCAGACATCTCGCACTTCTTCCAGCTCTCTTGTCCCTGTAAGCTAGGACTTGTCCTACTTGCGCACATGATAGCTAATGCAAGTCCCTCATTTTCACATTTGAATGCACCCGTTCGCATCGGGCGCAGGCCAGTTATCTCCACCTGAATATCGATTGCCGTTTTTGAAATCGGGCGGTGCGCCTCACTGCAGTGGTTGGAAATTGTGATTAATTTTAGCCGCCTGCTATTTCGGGCCGGAGTCAAACTCATATCATATTGCCGTCTAGCAGATGTTTGACACTTTTTCCTATTTTGAGTCACCAATGTTGAGACGGCTGCCTTATTGCCCCGTTTGAAAGGCAGCACTGGGCCACGCCGTGCCCTCGATAGACCCAAGAATATCCTCGATCCATGAAGGTCCTAACTCTTTTTGGCCAATCCTAACTACTACGGCAACCCAACTGACGCACTCAAGATGCCCATGTGCAGGGCTTTCCACAAACACAAGTACTTCATTGCGATGAGGGTACCGCGACTGCCATACCCGGTCTGGTGGCTTGCCCGTAGCTCCAAATATTTCCACTATTTCCCTGCCGAGCGTGCTACACGAGCTCACAAGACCATACCACTCCGTTGCTAAAAGCATTGACTACCCCACTGTGCTGTCTGATCGTTCTGCTCATAAGCCCACCAATTCTTTCAATGGCACCGTCAATGAGCCACCATACCGGTGAAGATAAAGCCTCGGCACAGCGTGTGCTAACCATCATAAAAAACAAAAAGCTTATTAACTGTGGCGAATTCCCAGAATTTGTCTCTCGGGACGCCTGTCGCAATGATGGATACTTTTTCCCATACAAGTTAAGGAAGGCTGTTCATTTTGAGTTTGCACGGACAAAGAGGGCATAAGTATTGTCCGTGTATTCTTCAGAATATTTCGAAATCCAAGACAGAAGAAAGCAGGAGAATAAGCAAACTTTTTCACAAAATTTCACACCGTCTTTATGAAGGCATCACAATAAGGCATTTGCAGCCATTAAACTAAAACTTCCGCGCACATAGTGGACCTCGAGCACGTTTAAACAACTTCCAACAAAACTGCAGTCGCACGGGGGGGTTGTAGTTGTCCGAATAAATACGGTCAAATGCTTAATCTCTAAGTTAAAGCTTCTTTCTTTCAAGCTACAGTTAGAGAAATTTGCGGTGTGCGTCCAAGGATTGTCTTCAATCAAGTAAGAGTGCTTAGGCCACGTTTATCGCACTCGAGGTACGCGAGAGTTTCTGAAATATATATCCCCGATACACTTTTGGATGGTTTCTCGCAAGTTTTAACTATTGACTCTCCCTCGGTTCATACGTAACACACGAATAATTCCTTCTTCAGTTGGCTGGTGGCATGTGACTATTTGGCCAACCAGAATGCTGGCTCCTGTGTGTAAATTGTTTGTCAATAACACTGGACTAGCCCACAAAGATTTTGAAAATTTGCTCGCAACTCCCTCTAATTCGACAGGTTTATTGAAGTAGGGTCTTTGACAGCCGCTGCTAATATACAATACTCAGAGGCACTGTCAATAATGAGTCCCGTTTGAGAGCAGTGTAAATCACCGTGCCATAGACAACAGGAGCCGAAGGATAGAAGTGAGCCGAAAGGCAAGCTGTACGGTTGTGTTTTGCCCCGGACAGCGAAGATTTCAAAGCCATGTTATTATCCACTATAAGCCGACACTTCACTACAATCATTCATTCCTCATTTCCATTTAGTGCAAATCTCTTTGTGAAGTACTGCTGAGTGCATCATCTAAGCCGTGGAATTTGATGACGTGGCAAATCGTTATTTCCAGTGGACAAGCTGCCATGGCTTACCGTCACTGACGCCCATCATCATAAAGTCGAGCAAATCACGCTCGTACACGTTGCCGAGAAAGCCTTCGTTATCGTTTATTATTCTGCAGGCCAGAAAGTTTGCACGTCAAGTCAACCCTGCCTATGCCTTGGCCATCCGTCCAGGGGACCAAGAAACGCGACTCACCGCGGGGTCGAACAAATAGGGGTTACGGCTGGAGACTGGAAAGGTCAAGTGTCGAGGCCACCTGGACATCATCACTCTAAGGACAGGCCAGCGATAAACCAATAGAAATGCTCAAGCGAGCAAGGATCAATCTTGGCTGATCTGAGTGAGTGGGCTCTACATCTTCGCATGCACGTGCAACAACCGCACACATCCAACCGAAGTCCCATTCTTCTGAAAACGCGCTGACGATGTTACCTCGACTGAGTGGTGAGGAGTCTGCAACCGAATTTCCCAGACTGGTGAAATGCTTGCCAGGTGCCCCAAATACTCTTAAATTTAATATCTCGTGATAAGAATGCAAGACGGTAGCTCCACCTGAACACATATAATCCTTGTTCCGTGGAGGCTTTGGCTTCTGTTCTTGCTACATTTTGTTCAGTGCCAGCCGTTCAGGCCACACATGGGTCTTGTACACGAATCCTTATGTCTAAGCCGTTATCGACCGGCATTTTAGCTGCGTCTGGTTATACGTCTCGCGGTCTTCATCCGAGTTTCTAGGGCGCTTGGTGTGCATAAACTTTGGCTTACGTTCGCAAACACCTTGGTTTCAGAGTAGCCCCTACTTTTTAAGTCCTTTCGTTCACAGGATTATCAATACAACAAATAAAGATAATTCCACGAGCGCGCTGATTATCTACAGTAAACTGGGTGTCTAGTTCATCTCCGGTCATCGCTGAGTCTGCAGTAAGTGCTTTGGTCTTCTCGCGCTTACCCTGGAAGCGTCATTTTTTGGCACTCATTGTTTATAAGTGATTTGGTTCGTTGCTGACACTACTCACACTTTGGCAACTGACTTTGGACATCATTATTTTACATCGGTATGGGGCCATAAAAATCTGAGAACAAACTTGGCTTCGCTTTGTTTTGTAGTTAACTGATCGCAATAACTTGTTTACCCTTCGACTTTACAAATGGGTCCAGATTTTCCGAAGAAGCTAGGTTCGTTAAAGCCCACTTTTTTCGTGTTCCACTGGGAGGGTCTGCTGTAGCATCTGGCTCGAGGTGCTTGCGCCAGTCGTCACCATACATTACGGAACATATTCATGCAACAGTGGTGAAAACGCCAGGTTGGAACACTGCCTCATCAACTCTGTGTTAAACCCCAGTACCAAGAAGCGCGAAACTGGTCACAGGCTGTCATCGGCGCAATAATTTTTTGGGCGTTTCCTGGGTTTTTGCATGTAGAGTTAAAAGGCTGGGAAGCGGGTGCTGGCTCCAATGGCAATAAAATCATCATTTAATTTTTGTGAGGAGGGAGAAGGAAGAAGGCCACAGGCATGGCACCAAAGGCTGAAGACAGCAGAAAGATTAAGTATGGAAAGCAGTGGCCTGTGCATGGAGTATTGCAAGAGTCATCGGGATAATGCTGGTTAGAACCAGGTATCAAACAGCTTGTAAGGAAAAGGATAAAACGAGCAGAAACTTTGCCCGTTTGACGGAAAGTCCTTGGCACTCTAGAGTGGGAGATGTAAGGAAAGCTTGTGTTGGGAATAAACAGTATTATTATTACTATTATTGAAATGGTATCGCGTATTGCGTGGGCAACCAATTAAGTCTACAAAGCAGACGAGTAAAGACAACCTATGAGGAAGGGTTAATTTATACCGCAAATCTACGAAATACACGACAGTTGATTTTTCGGGATAACGGCGAGGCAGCTGCAGAGCCTGGGTTTTTACATAGCGCGAGATGAGGTCAGGAGAATCAATGTGGACGAGCCGATGTAATAAGTAACCGGTCGGGAGAAGCAGCAAAATGTTTGGTCCTCAGATGATCGCCCATACGACTATTGGGATAAGATGTCAGAATCTAGGCTCTCTACCGTAAGACCATCGCGCATGTTCAAAATGCGGTCAAATTAGAGCTCAGGGGAAGGACAGTCCTCCAAAACGCAGCGTTAAGAAGAGAAAGGCTTATTCCACACGCTCTGGCAGAAGGTGAGATAGGAGCGTGATTCAAAGGCAATGCACACTGTTACGTTAGGGGGAGTGAGGAGTTTTGTGCGGTTGCAAGCGCAATAGGGAGTTAAGGACAGGGTGCATGCAAGCAACGTAAACTAGGGAGTAAAAGGGTTTGTGGGGGCGTACAATAATAAACTATATTCTACGGAGCTAAAGTTGCTCAAGCCATAATCTCGCCACCACGGGCGACAATCCAACATCCCCCCAAAAATTAGACATCGTGTATGGGCTTTCAACGCCTACGAAACAGACCTACCGCCCTTTTTACGACACGGGCAGAATACGGACCAAATTCCAGAATAGTTCTAGCGGTTTCCGCAAGTGGTATTATCCTAAATTTAGTGGAATATAATGAATGTTTTCTTGATCGCACCGCATGAGGCACTACTTGGTCTTAAAATTCCGGGATATAATTACCTAATGCAAGGTTGATAATCTCAACAGCAGCAGCCGTTATGAATACGCCGCGCGGCAACAAAGGAGCAGATGGGGTTGTCATCAAAAATCGGAATTTGGTTCTTCATGACGGGGAAATGCAATTCGGTGACGGTGGATTTGGCGTTCCTGAACCTTCACCAGAGAGGAATAATATCCTGCCCCAACGACCTAGGTACAAAATATCTGGATGTGGATGGTGGCATCTGGCTCACCGCACCCTTAGACGAAATGGGGGACATGGTGGAGACCTGTTAAAAATAAGGTTCAAGTAGGTTTTAATGACGGCCGATTTGGACCGGGGAAGCAATTTTGCAATTGCGGATGGAAGGTACAAAATCAGCCGCGTCCAAAAGAATTTTTCGGGAGTGCAGCTTGGTTAGGCCAGCCTCGGCTAGGCTAGCCAGCATATTGCAAATAGCAAAACAGACATTTGGAAGCTTGCTGATTCCAGTTCTGCTTTGGCTGTTTAACAGCCCAAAAAAGCCATTGGTTTTTTCCCTGCAGCAAGTTCTACGGCGAATCCAGCGAATACTTGGGGAGTGGTACAAAGAACCATTGGCAGTGTTTTGTCTTCCGTCACTTTGGAAGTTTAAGTTCCGGCTGCAATGTTCCTACATCAGCTTGCACAGTACGAGATGGCTTAAAAGGCCGCTGTTTATCGGAGTCTCATGGTACTAATTGCGGAGCTTGTGAAATCGAACTGACTTACCGGGATTGACTAAACAGCGTACTTGCAATGTTCTTATACAGCTTGTCCAACATGAGTTGGATCGCATGATAATAATGTAGGCTCGTTGGTAGTGCGTACGGAAAAAAGGGCCTTCAGGATGTTTCGGAGGAATCAGTGAATAAAACGTGTCGAGGTAAATTGTAGAAGTTTTGTTTAGTGGATACCCTACTACATTGTGGATGCCACCTAGGAAGGTGGGATCAGCCGAGTTGTTGACACTGAACCTAGGTTGTCGTGTGCACCAGCCGTACAGCAACAGGCCTTCAAAAGCATGGTGGCCCAAAGTGCAAGATCACGTGGCCCTGTCATGCAATTTCAGGCAATTTAGAATCACCCACAACAAGTTTGCCTTTGTAAGGAATATAGGGGTTGGTCATAGCAGGTTAGAAACTATAGGAGATGTCGGGCGTATGTGCACGAGCAGGCACAATGGTCTGACAGTAAGATTGCGATTGCCCGTCAGTCGGCGATCCACAGGGTGCAAAATTGACTAGGATGAGGACGGAAGTGGGCTAACAAGTCAGCTGAACGGCAACTTTTGCCAAGGGGATAAAGGAATTTACCATATGGTAGCCAAGAGGCCTCTGAAGTGGTGGCTCCTGTGGTGTAAGAAAAGTACGAAAAGTGTATCCCGGCAAGCTTTCGGGAGGGGGTAAAGACGGCATTGAAAATGGCTTAAGAATAATGATAAGATGGTATGTGCTGATGGCGTCAAGATGCTGTTCGAGATTAGCAGTCGGAGCGCTCAATAAGGGAGTGGCCTCTACATCATTTTTCCAAACAACGGACAAGTTATCGACGGAGCCGCAGGGTGTGGGGTGAAAATGTTCGGGATGTGTGCGGGGAAAATTACATATGACTGACTTGATGGAGATTACGGATGTGGGGTTCAATGTTTTCCGGAGACTGGGGTCATTAAAAGAAATATGACCGTGTGCGTGGGTCAACGGCCAGACCCAGCGTCAATTAGGGGATAGCATCTTGCGACGTATCTGCTACACCGAGACACTCGGAAGTTAGTGTTGAAGGGAGGAGAATTACTCGTGTAGAGGTCCTTCTTCACGGACAATAGGACACTGGGGTTAGCAGAGCGAGTGCCAAAAAAAGACACTTTAGAGAGCTTCGTAGAAGAGATTAAAGGAGCGCTGGTGCCAAGACTTTTGAGGGTGTGTATGACAAATTTCGTAAGCATGCCACCAGGTGAAGCCTGGCCGCCTTAGGCGAGTTATCTGTTGGTGGTAAGGATACCATATGCGATTATTAACCCCCGGGGCTGTATTCTAGTATGACAAATAGAAAGCTGAACCCTGTTTGGAAGCCTTTTTAGGTGTTCTGGCCGGACTGGGATCAGAAGGCCAGGTTTCGGGAGTCTGAGCCGAGTGCATAATATTAGCGACTTTGGCACATACACCGATTTGGTCCTTCGTCACCATAGATTCCTGATATATGGAAGCCTGATTCTAGGAAAGGTTACGTGTGTGCAGGACTGTGTTTTTAGCTCCTCCATATTTGGCGTTTTGGGATTTCCCGTAAACATGTCAAGACCAAGGAAGGCCTCAAGCAGTGGCACAGGTGTTCGGAAACGGCTGCTTTTATTCTCCGTACATACAACTAAGTCTCATAGCTTCGGCACTAGATGAATTACCTGTGCTGCTGGAGATTTGGCGTGCATATTGATGAGCCTGAGCTTACGCATCAGGGTGACTGCTTCTGCCGGGTACACCCAACAACCATATGAGTTTATCGTCGCCATGCGTGCAACCAGATCTGTCAGGTGGAGAACCATACGGCGGCATTATTCTTTGCTTAGGCGTTAACGAGTGCCGGCTACCAAATATTTCATCCGGTTGGGGAAAGTCAGGTCAGTAAAATAACCCAACTGGATCAAGCAGGTATTCGACAACAGCCACCGTTTGAAGCGGATCAGGGAAGCAACACCGGATTCATGTAAGTCCTGCGACAGTGTAATAATGAAGACATCCAGGGGGCGCCTTAGTGACTCAACGCCGGTGGAACATAGCTCTGAGATGCCCTAAATGGTTACAATGTACTGCGCTGTTGTGTATATCTTCGAAGTAAGTCAGCGGAGTCAAGAGGCGTCCGGTCTCAAGAAGTTGATTTGTCTGTATAAGCGTGTGAATATTTTGAGTCTGAGAGACAGCATTTTATTTATATAGAGATATTAGAGACATATTAGAGAGTGCGTTCGGTGTGGCTTCTCGCAGTGAGGGGTACGGGTAAGCACGACGCTGAGCCGCATGATATGATCTTATACAACTCACAGAAGCCGTATTTTGGAAGGGAAATAACGAAGAACACAAAAGAGTCAAGGATGCCTAGGGCCCAACTCGTGGGAAGGATCGTACGCAGTTGAGCAGTTGGCATCAGCGCCATGGGTAAGGGATATAATCTACGGAATGCATAAAGGCGGAGTGATGATGCAGCTTCAAAGCTGTTAAGGGAGACTGTTCCAGATTTCAGGATAGTAAAACAGAAGAATGTTGCCTAGGTTAGTAGGAGCCGGAGGACGCACTAAGATGTTGGTAAGTTTTTTGGGTTTTGGATGAAGTTGCAAATTTAGGTTGGGCAAAGCCTCTGCTATAAAGGCACTGGGTAAGACAGACGGTGTAGGAGGGTGAGAGTAATCCCAGGTCGTTTGATCTACAGTGACCCGAGGCCTAAGTTCATGTTGTAGCAGATGTTGCAGATGCGCTCTGGATCTGGGGCGACGGAGAATTCGCCCCACTCAGGGGAGTCGGTAAGAAGGTAAGTGTCAGAAAAATATACGGAGAGAAGTGGCGAAAGTAGGAAGTGCTCGGGGTGTCAATTGTGCCGCAACTGACTGGACTGCAAGAACTGCTTCCAGGAGGGCGTGGACCAACTTTGTTTGCAGCCAGATGACCCTCATTTGAAATCCTTAGCTGTTATTTATAAGCATAACATGCTCTATTACGCATCTTCCGAGACCAATACTCTACTGAAAGATTGGCGAGCGAGATCCCGTAGCGGCTGGGGCCCTCGTCTTGCGATCAGGAGAGAGCAGGCTTGTTGAATTAACTGACCACGAGTTTAGATTGATGATAGAAGACATTTTCAGAATAATCCATTAAGGACAGGTGGGCAAGAGGTGGCTTGGGTTGGACGCAATTACAGTACAGGTTGGTGGGTCCGTTCTACAGGACTCCCGATACTCTCGGGAATCTTTTCTAGGATGGAATCCTTGAGAAGGGTGCACCAAGTTGCAATTTGGAATGGATGGTAAAATCCAGAGCCATAAACTTGTCTTAACAGGATGTTAAATATTGCGGCCAGGGCCTAAAAGTCTCTAGTTTCAAAGCGTCAACCGGAAACCACGTCTCGGGAGCACAAATAAGGTTTCATAGTGCACCGGCGCCAGTAGCTCGAAGATTAGACAGTAACGACCGTGCACGGCGCAGCATCGTTGATACGGTGAGCTAATTGTGATACCTAGGTTGCTCAGTATGGAGTGCGTCACTATAGGAAGTCGGGCAAGATAGATTGGGGTGGAGAAAGTACATGCGTTCTGAACTGATTGAAGTAGCATTAACAATGGGGGTAGATGGAGGTGGGAAAATTATATCCGAACCCATAGTGGGAGGTAGAGTATGGCGCTCAGGATGGGGTAGGGAACGTCCTCAGAAGGAGGGCATGTAGGTCAATGGATAGTTGTCAGCTGAGCAGTCTGCTACTTCATCGAAACCAAGGGGTGGGGAAGGGCAGGAGATTACATAGCGAGAGGTGAAAATTGTGGGGTATGTACCGCTGCTGAAGAGGGCAGTCAGGTAACAGGCTTGTGGAGGGGAAAGGAGTTGGAGGATGCCTGTACTGGGTCTTACCAAACACGCGGAGAGCGCGGTTTGATGAGTTCGTAGAGCAACCTCGGAGAGCCTTACGTAATTCGGATTCTCTAATGACGGACAAAGGATGGGTGCGTGGCGAGGGGTTAAAAAGTTGCGGGAGAACCACCCAAAAGAGTCTCGAGGATATATTTCAGGGAGTATCGTCGCAACTTGCGTGAGATATGTTTGATTTGACGACTCATGAGTGAATGAGGTGCCAAAGATTACTTAACATTGCGAAATAAGACAACGCATACTGACATGCTCTTCACCGCTTTGTCTTACTTCACTCGGCCGACTTATGGCTATCCTTGTCACTTTCCCCAATAAAAGGTCTGCAGGAACCCGACATTTATTCGGGTATCTAGAAATAAACTTCACCACATGCCAAAGAAATCCTACACTCAGCAACCTGCTAAAAATCGCAGCTTTTAACCACTTTCATCCTACCTAATCGTCATTTTGTGCTGTGGATGACTGTCAGCACAGCTGACTGTGTGCTGTGATGCAATGTCTTCAAAGTAATGCCATTTGTGGTGCCATCCATCGTGAGAGCTATTTGTACGATCGTCCTCCAAATAGCAGACGACAATGTCGAGGCTGTAAAGACGATATGGCTAGATCACATCTAGCCATTTCCTCATTGACGCGAGAAAGTGGAAAAGAATCTGGGCGAGGGGCCTCAGTTTCAAGCCGCGGCCGACGCACACCACACCGCCAATCCGCAGGCTTATCCTACGGGACTAACGAGCTACGGGTCCGGCTGTTTAACAGTTCAGTGAGGGACTGAGCCAATTATTTATCTTGGTTTGGCTCTTGGGTGTCTTCTCCGGGCCTATGGTCACTCGTTTGCTAATCTACTTCTCCCGATTATGGCTGGTGATCTCTGACATAAATGCGCATCTAGGTTATGAAGCCTTCTTTGGCCTCATATTTTGTGCATCCGCACTCAGGTGTCCACATGTATGTGGTCCAGACGAATTTTTACCAGCTTTGTGCTGAACTCCTCAATAGATGCTCATCTAAATTATGCGCGTCTATCACCGTGAATCCAATCGTTGCAGACGTCCTTGTGTAATCGGTAACAATTTTCAGCTTTAAAAGAGATCCCAGAGGCAGTCCTTTTGACCGAAGATATAATAATATGTCTCCGTTTGTGCAATCGATTCCTTGTCAAATTGAACCCCCGGGCGGTACCTTATTTCATGGGCATCAAGCGGAATTTTCACCCGGCAACTCTTATAAGCAGCACACTCCGTCAAGTATTGTGGCAGCGCTACATGTAAGAACGACCACAGTGTTGATATTTATTTGCTTCACCTGTCTCCAACACTGTCTCGATTGGTCAGCGCCTTCAACCACCATCGCTAAGGGAGAGATGCCAAAATTTTCGTGAACATTATTCCATCCCCGTACACGGATAATTTTCGGCGTGTTGACATGCATATGGGCCTCCCGCAAGGCTTCCTTAAACGACCTAATGTCCAGCAAGTATATCTATTGCCGTCATAATTCCCCTAATGTATAACCAATGTATACTAGGGAGGATACTAAAATTACCAAAATTATGGTGCTCAAATTGTTGTCTATGTTAACCTAGATGACGAAGTTGGAACACAAACGTTTTTTAGAATTGATAACCCCAAGCTATTTTCGTCGGGCGCCGTGCTTCAACGAACTGCAACGTAATGGAACGGAATCTGCGGTCTTGTAATTCGCACCTTGCTGCACGTAGAAAGGCACCGGAGTTTGCGCAGAAATTTGTGTACCACATTAGTCTCACTGATTTTGACAGGAGTGCCCAGGCAGCCAGAGCACGAATTTTAAAGACCGAAATAGCGCATGAAAATTGGCGTCCCTTTTGAATGCAGAAAGGAAGTAAAACACTACTGTCAACATAGATGTTGCCCCTTCTGAGGATGAGTAAATACTGACCAGATGACCCTTATCGGTCGTTTTCACTCAGTGTGACTACTGGAGGGGTACAACTTGCGCTACTTTAGAGGCAAATGTGTAAAGGCGCGAAAGGTAATACGTAGACAGCTGGCGTAAGATTCAAAGAACGAGTCTCATAAACAAGCGGTTCTGAAAATAACTGCTCCAGACTCAGTCGTTTCAGAAGGGGGCACGTGTTTCCGGACCATGTCAGGTGGCAACAACCGGAAACCTAAACAAGCCAGAAAACAGAATGGATATCAGGGACGATGGTAAGGTGTGTAAATGCACCGAGGGACAAAAACCAACGCGATCAACGTGCTTTTAACAGCGAACCGGTTTCATCGGGAGGCCGAAACCCCGCTGACAGGTAGATAACGGTTTAAAAACGCCAGAAAACCGACCAAATTGACCGAAAGATTTGCAACGCGGGGACGGGCACGAAGACAGCCTTTCAGTTCAACTTCGAAAACGCTCTTGTACAATTAAGTACGCTAGTAGGCTGTAAACAACCACACAATTTACTTCACAAGCGGCTGGATTTCCTAACCCGACTTCTACTTTGAATGGTTGTCTGCAGAAAGGAGAAAAATTAAACATCACCAAACTTTGTCCTTGCCCAAATAGCGTTGACACACGATATACACAGTTTGTTCGGAGGGTAGCAACAAAGCTGGTTTAACTCGCCGTCGGTCACATCAATATACGCAATATTATAACTAACTGAAAACCAACCACTCCCGTGGAAACGTTGGCGGACTCCCTTTTCGGCTGAAATTCCAAGCCTCCGGGAGCGTAAGTGGCGTAAAATACACGCCATTTTCCACTGTTAGCAAGACACCACAAGATGTTGGCTGAGAATACTAGTTACTGTTCAAGGTAACATTCAGGTCCGTAGGGTCGCCATTCCGTTTTTTGAAAACTATGGTTGATGATGTCCTCAATAAGTAACGCGCCAATTTCAAATCTTTGCCGCATTTTAGGAGTCAAAGCTTGGTATTCAGAGATATAAAAACCGGGTTCATATTGAACATTTCGGTTTAAAAACCGGTTCGATACCAGGGCGTAAATGAATCACCGCTACACCGTTGTGCGAACAAGACCGTTACCGGGACATACATCACGGTTCTGAAGCCATGGCATCATTGATTGCTGATCAAGCGGCTGTTAATATGTACGCCAAGCTCGGCAACTGCAAACGTTCCGTCACTTTATGAGGAGACAGCACCAGTTCTCAGCTGACTTACTGAGCAAGTAGCTTAATGACTCCTGAGGCAGAAGACGATGGCAACGTCGGAGGCTGGATAGATCTGCGGCCGAAGTTTGCACCTGTTTGCTGTCAACCCCCAACATTTTCTACGGTTCTTACCTGGTTCTGTAGCTGCCGTGTTACGCGCCTGACCAAAGTTCTGACTGCTATCATCTGCATCCTGATCACTGGGTGTTTCACCAGCTTTTCGCATCCGGCACTGGATTACTTTGGACTTTACACCGATTGCACATGAAGCGCTGGTGCATTTTATGGGGAAACAATGATACAGAATTCCATAAGCCACACTGCCGGCACGCCCAGGAAGTGTACGACGTATTTCATGGCTACGCAGGCTGCTTTGGGGTCGTCTAGATAAAACTAAAGGCATGTTTGGATGATTATCGCGAAAAAATGACCAAGTGCCCTTTTGTGTTCAAAAGAACACAATACGCGTTAGCGACATTTGCAGCGTTGCATCAGGAGACTTTACGATCCCGTAAAATGTCTCAATTTCTTAATGTAGATGAAGACCACATATGTAAGTTACGCGCATGAATCCGCCGCTGGTGATCTTGGAAATTTTCCGTGCCCCCGCATCGGCCCTACTCTATCTGTGTCAGTCTCCTCGTCTAACTCAGATCCAGCTGCCACGGAAATACGTATCCCCTGTCCGATTGCGGCAACATTGACGATCGTTACAGGGCTGTCCAGAAGCCGAAGTATGTCAGTGCAATGATGGCATGGCACTGCCATACCCAGTCTGATGGTGCTCCCGCAACTATTTTCTTCAGACTCTCGACCGCAACCTCTCGCCCACTCGAGCCTGTAATCGCAACCACAA
>SJOL01006971.1:233426-244059 GCA_004794785.1 Opisthorchis felineus | reverse complement strand
TTTCCGTTGCAAAAGCCTCGTCCATTTCTCGGGCTTTGCGATGCACCATCGATCTCTGTCAATCTTTAGGCTCTTCTTCATTCGATTTTTGAGGGATCTTCGCGCTTCATCATTGTTGGTATTATTTTCCTGGCTTCAGTCGGAGCTTGTGACGAGATGCAGTGTCGAGGTTTGCAGGCGGCCCTTGGCAGGCGGTTTCACGAGCTTTGAACGTGGCTTCTTTCGCCTTTCTCCAGTAGTCATCCAAATAACCATTAAAGCCATCGTACTCGCCGAGTTCTGGAAGCATCTCAGCGAAATCAACTCGATATTGTTAAGCTACACACACGCTATGTAGGTGACGAACTGAATGGCCTTGCATCAACCAGCATCTTCCCGAGGGAAAGCAAATTGATACGCGTGTCCGCACAGTGCCCAGGTCAGATTCCCAGACTGAAGGATGAATGACGCTCTATCCTACCTAAGTGTGAGTTAATCGCAGCATTCATCAGCTGCTCGGGGCCGAACTGCTAAGTGTCCAAGCTACTGACAGAGAGGTCGCGGGTTCGAGACTCCATTGAGTTTCGTGAGATGCGCACCGCCGATGGTTCCCAATAGGGATGAAACAGCTGTACAGTGTTGCTCAGTTTTTCACTACAGATGTGTTCCACTTACGGGACGAAATTTGAAGTGTAGGCGATTGTGGGATCTGTAGAATTCGCATTCACACCACCCGTCTAAACAGTCCTCTTCCTGGCCCGACGAAATTATTCTGGTGAGTGCACACCAAAGGGTGGAATTATTGGATCCGATTCCACTGTTATTAGACCTCATGCATATCGTGGGCTATGTAGGGGTTTGAATTCCGGAATTCTGACATGCAAGGCGAGTTTGTTACCACTCCTCCACCAACACATGCTAGGCTCACCTAAATTATCACGTATGAACGGACGAAAATGTCCATTCTTGAGCGGTTTTCATTGGGTGCTATCAGGATATGATCCCTTTTCCACCCCCCTCGGTTTTACTGTGACTTGTAAGAAGCGCATGGCTCTGGTGCTCGGGTCTACTCATGCGAAATGAGGTCATTCCAAAACAGTTCTAGTTGTAGTTCATTTCGCGCAGATGTGAGGGTATTCGAAGAAAATATTTGAAGTCGTTCGTTTAATTGTGATATTGGTGGTGGCGATGCGGCATACGATACACCCGTGCCCGCGAAACTCATCAGTATATGATAATGTATAGTGTGATAAGCCACAGCTTTACGCGTCTGCTTTCTTCCTCAGCTGTGGCATAAAGCTCAGCTCGAAAGCCTGTAATCCCTTACCCTTTTCACTCATCTACGTGATAACTTTTCGCACGACGGTTTGTCATGCACTGCTAACATTTTGGTGAATTTCTTTTCTCTGCTTAGATATATTCCGTCTTGGCAGAAGGTGGCTTCTTTATGTCGATTTGGTGGGACTCGTGCGCACAGTCTTTGAACGTGAAAAGTTCTGGTCAGTTGAGAGTGAGTATTACTTCGTTATGATTCGCGGCTTTTGCATTCTGTTTTAAATATCGGTAACCTAGCTCTGTCATCGGTAGGGCACCTTAGTTTATCCCGTTTGAAGAAGCTAATGTATTTGTCACGAAAATCGAAACATTTGTGCAGGGGGTGTTTTGGTGGTGCTCTCCACCTAATTGATCGTGACTTTCAGTTTCTCGCGAAGTGTTTTTAACGGCTCATCGAGTCGTTTGTGTAAAAACCTGTCACCAGAACTTTGAGCACCCTGATTCTTAACTATTCAATATGGGCGCTCGGGTTTCACGGTGTGAATTTCACGGTTTTATAGCTTTTGCTGACAGGGAGAAACGTTCTTAGCTTTCCTCTACACTGCGAAGAATAATAGATTTGAACCATTTGGCGAAATTCACTCATCTACAGATTAATTTAGTGTTAACAGGAGACTTAGCTGAACTCCTCGTTTGTAATGCTCTCCAACTGAAATTGCTACACAAAGGCCGCTTCATGTTTCGGTTGGTACGATTTTCGAGATACCACCGTATATGTTCTTTTGAGCAATTTCGTGTGTTATGAGTTTCGCCAATAAACTATGTCTCGAATGTCATACCAACTGAAATATGAGGCATCTTTTTTGCAGAAAATTCAGTTGGAGAATATTGTAAGCAAATTATTTAGCTGAAATTCAGTTGGATACCTCTCTACCGCCATATTAATTTGCGTTCAGTTCAGAATTCCGTACAATTCGGTGCCCAAGTGGAACGTAAGTTTGATCGAAATCCGGGGACTGCACCTACCCGATGAGGCCCAAGAATGACGGTCGTAGGCTGTCGAAGAATTTCCACATCCTCAATCGATAACAGTTCTCTCGTTCAATATCCTAATGCCTTGTTACCTTCACACCTCGAGAAATACCTTGACCGAGACGAAGAATGAACGGTATTGAATGGCATTGCTATTGTGACAAGTAACCCTAACCTCAGACGTCACAAATCATGACATTGCAAAGTATGTAACTACACAGCTAACCATCAGGTGAGGTCTAGTGAACATTGTTCCAGACTTTGATTGTTTCACTTGTCCCCCTAAATAATGACCTATAATGACAGTCACCCAGAAGGGCCATGTGGATGCGCTTAGTGTCGGTGAGAGATAGACTACAGTTCTTCCATATTGCGAAAACACTTGTTCTTTTCAGAGTAGTGCGAGGTAAAATGATCCAATTGGCTCGAGTGTAGTAGTAGGGGTCGTGTGACTTGAACCCGGTTTGACTATTTGCAACAACTCTTGTTGAGACTTCCTTTAGTTTCTCATTGCTTACATTTCTACTAGTTGATGACGGTACCGGATGCATCAGCTGTACGGTATGGCGCCACACTGACTTCCCGATTTCATCATCCACTTCTTCTGCCATCCATCCCACTAAAAGCGCTGAATATCACCGTATCTGTGATCAGTTGTTGCAACTCTCCAACCGTTCATCGCCAACGCTGTCCGTGTCTCACAGCGCATTTCAACTTCACCTGGGTGATTTGGTTCACTTAAAGGGAAGGCTAAAGCGGTTCCGTGGACAGCTGAAAGTAAATGTGCATTTTTGCCGTACGTGTTATCATTACTGGCTGTCGTCCCCTCCAATTGTTCTTATTACCATTATTGATTGTTAATACGACGCATGATTATGATCATTACTATTATTATTATTATTATTATTATTCTGTTCGTGACAGTAAAGTGCTCATCGACCTTATTATCTGGCTTATATTTCGACCGAGCTCGATCATTCTCGTGTAAATGTTAAGTAGATGTTTCATTCTGCTAATTTTGAGACATTTTTGCCATACTCATCTTATTCGCTGACAAATGCCATTGGATCCCAATGCGAATGTTTTTTGTATCTTAAGTTTTAAGAGTTTTTTTTTCTGAGGTATATGCTTTGGATCAGTAGCCGTATTCAGGTTGCTAAAAAACTGGTTGCAGTTTGAGTCAGCCCTGCGCTAGGTTCTATTATGCAATAACCCGTGTTTGCGCTCTCCTCGTCGCCGAAGTAAACCTCACGCGAAGAGCTGATCATAAAATGTCGGTATTTCCGCATAAATAAAATATCTGCATATTACTATGGACAGATGGGCTTTAATCTTGTTCGTAAGTAACCGGAGCTAGCGATAATGCGCTAAAATAGCCAGATGAACAGGGCTTCCGCCGAACACTTGAATGCTGGGGGAAAGCAATAGCATAGAGGTTTTCTAATGAGCATTGCCCCTAGCGGTGCTACTCTCCTATAGTGCATGACCGATTTTTCCACTCAAGCATACGCTCCCTTGAATTCAGGTACAAGTGCCAGAGAGGGACATCCGATTCCAGCAATTTTGATGGGGAGTCATGGGCTTGCACGAAAGTAGAAATTGAATAGAGATGCCTTCTGGACCGAGCGAGAAAATTGGCCATTCTTTTTGAAGCACAAGCAGAAATGTTTCTCCGACCTAAGACATTTAGAAGATACTTGAGAAAGTTGCAATCTGTTAAGTCTGAAGGTCCAGATCAAGGGGTGCTTCTTGGTGGACCACAGACAGACTCAAAGCCATAAATATTCGGCCGATTGTGGTACTACTTTTGCGAAGTAATTGAGTAGGTAGAAAATACCAGCGACAGGCAGTACCGGTAACACAGGCAGTTCTTATATTAAATCATATTGGGACGTTCTCGCTGTAGTTGAAGTCAAGAAAAGGGGCACAGAGATAGTCCGCACACAAATGCTGAGGATTCACTAGTTTTTGTCCCGGTTTTTGTTATATGGGCTATACGAACCCATGACTAACATTATTTGACGGCGCAGTCTGGTGAAATATGGTGTATCTAATGGTAAGTATAAGGTAACACAATTCGTGTTGGACTAAAGGGTCCTTTAGGTGGACTAACCTATCTGTGAGTTGAGTCGACTTCTCTCCGCAGTGAAATTAGTTTACTTAGAGTCAGTGCAACCTTAGGATATTCGGATAGTCACATTCTCCTTGACTAACTTACCAAGATTCGCCGCTAGCATCGTTCATCATTTCCGTTAGAAATGCGCCCGACAAAGATAGTGCTACTAACTAGGACACATAATGGGGCGCCGTTCGACGCATCAAACGACTTTCACGCAGTATTCATTGAGGACATGTTTATCTTTCCAGACAGGATAACTCGGGTGCGCCTTACATGCTCTAGTGAGGCAACGATCGGGCTTCGATCACATCTGTCACAGTAGTCATGCCTCCAACTAACTAGACAAACTGGTGCATGTATATTATAACAGAATTTGAGACGAATGTTATGAGAATGGCTTGAACGATCATAGATTCTTCCGCGCAAACTCTACGTCCTCGATGCGCTTCAATCCCAAAAGTTCCTGGGCACTTAATTTATCCAGTTGAGCGAATATTGCACAAAATACTTCGCTGTTTCGATTGCCTACCCTGTTCTTTTCATGGCTCCCCACTGAGAACCACCAGGCCGAGCGTTCCTCATCCAACTTCGAAGCTTCAAAACTGAGGTAAAGTCGATTCTGCACTGTGTACTCTCATACACAGCTTAGTCAGACGCATCAGTGGCATCAAAACACTTACAGCACAAATAAGAGGTCCCTTGTCGTAAAAACGAGCTGGTAGCAGACCATGTGGAAAGGCCCTTTTCATAGGCAGAACTCCGGGAGATATTAACAGGCAACATTTATCTGTCCCCTCTGGTGAATGCAGTTTCCTCTAGCCAGGTATTGTGCACTACACGCTGGACCTCCAGTTAGAAACGTTGTGCTTTAGTTCGGGCGCTACTTCATTCAGTCTCCTGTGAACATGACCAACGCGTTTCTCGCTTCGTTTCTGTCTTCCTTGTTTAGGTCTCCTGGACGATCCTGCGGAACAGTTGAAACAATTGATGCATCGTAATCTACTTATGCACGAGGTTTATTCGAAGCCGTACAATCCCGAACTCATTGCGAAGCAAGTGACCAACTCTCACACGGTAAACCATTGTTGAATGCACTGAATTTATCGGCTACAGTTTTCAGTTACTTCTCCAATGTTACATATCAGTCGTTTTGTACCACTCAGGGGGCGAGATGGCTCTGTGGTTAGAGCGCGAATTTACTGACCGGAAGGTTCGTGGTTTGAATCCGACCTATGCACCTCGACTTCTCCTGTCTGGGCTTGGGCAACTTGGCAGTATCCCAGCCCTCGTACTTCCTTTGGGTGGCATGGCAGCTAGGCATCGAAGGAGTGTTACAGCTGGACGATTATCTTGCTTTATTTTTTGTGTGCGTGACTCAATCACATTGCGACATGGTGGTGCATCGACATTCGGTCGATCGATTTGTTACGTGGCATTCATGATGCAGTTTGGTAAGTGCAAATTCGCTGAACACGAGCCTCTGTTGCCCATGTGTTGCATGTTATTCCCTGTAGAAAGCTGACCTACTCCCCCCAAAGCTTATCAAGGGAAATCGGGTCAAAAACTAAACCGGCACCCCAAGTAATTGATGAAAGAGCGCTAAATTAATTTGTTCCCAACAGGACGGTATGGCCCAAACGTGTTCGCATTTTGAGATTAAAAATGAACTATGAGCTTCTGTGGTTCTTTCCATTCTTCAAACCTATTTTTCAGACCTCTCGACATAACAAGTTTATCATTGTTTCAATATCGTCTGCCCTGGGTCCTATTGTTAACCTGGCGGGATGATGTTTTGCGCTTCAATAAGCACTGGAATTCCAGTTAGGGTCTTCTTGAGTTATATTGGGATATTGTGAAACTCTGTCTATTGAGCGCTCTGTATCCCACATGGAGCAGCTACCTGTTCTAGAATATTTACCTATGTTTTCGTGCAACGCTCTGCATCTGGAAGTGATTATACCCCCAACAAGCCGACCCATCAGTCACGCTAAACCAGGTAAATGTAGCCGAGGACTCAAACCCATTGACGGGCTTCAATGGCGAGCATGTGAAAACAGTCAGAATTTAGCGAATTTATTTGGGTCAGACAACCGATTATGGCTATTCCACTTACCGAGTCACCATACTTCTTCTGTCTTGTAGGTCGCAGATGGTTGTTCAGCTGCATATTCTAGAAAAAAACACCGAGTCACGTTATGGACACCACTTGTGTCGTACCATCACGGTGCTCCATGGGCAGCCATGATGCGACGGTACACGTTTTTTGTTCGAAGGCACAGGTGAACGGTCATGTGCGTTCGACAAGGCAACGGAAGAATTATAGTGAGTTGGTATGCAGAATAGTCACAATCAGTTGTTTCGCCCAAACAAGTTCATCCGCTAAACCTGGATTATTTTCCCATGTTTGTCACTTAAGCTCGCCAGTGGATCCGATTCCTCAGCTATATTTATCTAGTTGACGAACTGCTTTTGCGTCACCAGGTTGGAACGGCCGTTGGCTACTGGACGGATTCGCTGTACTTTACACAATCAAATTAACCACGGTTTTTGGACTACTATGGCCCCATGCGTGTGGGCTCTCGAAAGGATATCTCCGGGGGACAGTAAAAATAATCCACTTTAAGGGATTTCGAAAAGAACCTTTTGTTTTGGTCAGAAGTACGGGCCGCTTCCGATCCAGCTTCGAGTCGAGGTCTGATTGGTAGAAAATGTGAACTCAACAGCCAATTATAACCCACCATCCAATAAGTGCCGTTTGCCAATACCTCGTCCAGAGGACCTCCGAATTTCCGGAATGTTGTCGTTGCGTTCACTGTACACGGGTGTTTTGAGTTCTGTTGAAAACGCTAGAGCTTAAGAGGATCAGACGGAGAGCTGAGCTGAGGGGCTACCGTTATTACATTTGACATTTGAAAGAGTTACGTGTTCCACCACTAGGCGACTGAAGTGAGGCCATCATATTAAGTGGAAAGCGGTTCACACGTATGTTAGACAGCGACAGACAGCGATCCCCGTTATTTTTAGTCATGTCATGCGCTCATTTTCAGTACGACTATCCCACGTTTCGTTGGAGCAGGCGCATACTTGTTGATTTTGTAAATTTACTGGTTTTAATGGTCAAAGGAGTTAAGCTTTTGTATGGGAGACATACTGCAAACTTGCCCTCCTGACTAAGGAAGTCACTGACACTTGCGGTGTGTAGCCTAGAAACGGTGTTTCAGGTGTCGGATGCTGGCTCGCGAGGGAAAAACGGTATAACGAGGTTGCAGTGGAAATTTCCTGTGGTAGCCGGCAAGCGCCGGTAGTTGAGACTACCGTTATACTGAACACCGATGCTAAGGAAGTACACCGTATAGTTCTCCCTCAGTCTAATAACCTTCTACATCACCCTATTTCCAATACCATCAAGAGAAATAGGTTGTCTGTTCTGGTAGTGAACACCTCTCTCAGTCACAATATAGAAGGAGTTTCTTGATGTATCGAACCAAAATGTGGTGTGCGATCCACATTTTACCTTATTCCCACAAAGCATCACCTTTTCAGTCTTTCCACCCGGTCGTTCTTGCTCTTCCCTCTCCCAGGTGAACTGCGCCAGGTCGTTTGTTGATGAAGCGCGACGAATTTTTGAAGAAGACTCACTTACCACTTTCACGAAAGTGGACTTGTTTCTGAATAACCGTCTGACCGAACAAATGTGTGCATTATTAACACCCTTGGTGAGTTGGCATGCGTCTTCTGCCACGTCCTCCGTAGTTTTTTTCAGACGTATATCCCTTCCTGACATTGGTAATTGCATTTCTCAACCAGTCTCCTTATCGGTCACTTATTCCCCGTTGTTTCTTATATCGTTTATTCTTCTGTACAATGCTTCGGTAAGAAAGGTGCATTAATGCTAGTTGACCCCACTTTTCGACCGCCTCTCCGGCGTTCACAATATACTCCTGTCCCACCGGAACTTGTTATAACACCACCTTTGCTCTCGGGCGCCTGCTAACTTCCACAGAAGTCATTTATACTGTAACTCCTATGTCCCTCTGTACTCGTCATCCATCAGCCAACCAACATTTCTAGACTGCCGAAACCGCACGCATAACTCCTAATTTCCGCAGGTCACGCGTAGCTGCAGCATAGTCTGTTCTACGTTGATACTGTGACTCCATTATCTGGTAAACCCAGGAACTGGGTGACCTTGACTGGATCCTGACCACGGTGCACGACATCAAGTCACCAGGTATCAGCCCACAGTCGAACACCATTCTGGAATGCTTTACCGGCCGTCTTATTCTGAGCACTCCTCTGAATGCCACTTTCCATAAAAATCACTTGGTCTGGTTCATTTGCACCAGCTACAGAAGTGGGCTTCCAAGATTCCTTCAGACTCTTTACATTTGCATGGGGCAGTGGTAATTGAACAACTCCCGTTTCTTTGATACTGCGAGCGCTACCGAGGTACTCAAGGCAGAACAGCGGCTTCACCGTCCTACCAATATGCAAAACAATAATAGATCCGACCTGAGGACATGAATGTAGCCAATCCCATTACCTTTAACGTGTTGAATGAGATAGAGGTTGTTGAACATCTTATCGTCAGTGCTGATGAGGATTAGTACAACGAATGATTCCGAGGCCCGACTTAGTATAAGCAGTGGAAGGAAGTACCCGAAGCCAGGATACGGCTCTTTGAGGAATAGGATTTCGGCGTCCGTTTAGCAAGTTGCTGGAAGTCGGGCAGGAGCCGAGAGAGAGTGAACACTTTCAACTGAGTTCTGTAGAAATATTTAGTTTATCAAATCTAAGTTGAATTTGAATTCAAACCATTAAATTCAAAATTTGACGGCTCGGTTCAGTTTGGTTAGGATCGTCGCAGCGATTCGGGCATTCATTTATTCGGCAACGCTGTCCTCTGATGTGATGTAAGGTAAAGGTCAGTTCATCCATGACTCGGACGTAACCCTGCTTGGTTTTCGCTCATGAATACTAGCAGGCCTGTATAGGATGATGCCTGTGACTAACCTGAAACAACGGTGACTAAACTGATACCCCAATGATTCTCACTTTCATATAATATCCTTTTTAGAAGGAACAGGACTCGATTCTGAGTCGAATTTCATTGTACCCCTCTCTCTGTTGTCCGCACTTCTGTCCCAAGACGGTAGTCGTGAACATCACACAGAATTTCTACGTGGCGTTCTGTTGAGGACTATTTCATTGACAAACGATTCCCTTCAAAATACCACATTAATTTATGTGAGACCAGGTGGAAGTTGTTACTTAAATTCGAGGCCTCAGTCACCTCAGGAACAAAGTTTTTCTAGATATGTACTGAATGCCAGAATATACGAAGTCTCTTACAATCTCGTCATGCTTGAGTAAGTGCCTTGCACCCAGAGTTGTCTGAATTGAGAGTTCTCTAAAGGTTTATTTCGAAGCCATGGTTCTCCTTCTTTGTAAGAAAATTCTATCTGAGCAGTACGTCTGGAAAGTAAGCCATTTTAACAGTTCCACTAATCGAGCAGGAAATACCCTGCCTCCGCACCACAACATTCAAGTGTGGACAAAACAACCACCGTACGAGGAGTTGACAGATATGGCAAGTGATGGTTTGTGTTTGTAGGCACCGCATCGTTTGTCCAATCTTCGAAGTGACAGCATACTTTTTTAATGATGGCTTCTCTACCCTGTGTTTGTCTTGCCGAAAAGGCAGAGATTGTGCGTCTTAGCATAGTAGGTCAGAGCAACAGTGAAATTGCGAGTGAATATGGTTTTGGCCATCGTAAAAACAGAAAAAACATCAAGCAATCATTGCGTGAAGTTTCCTGTACTCTAAGAAAGACGGTTCCTGTAAGAAGGAGCCTCTGTCCATAGTTAGATGAAAAGCTCAGAAAACGGTTCGTCGAACCTGAAGAAGAACTTAAACCACATTCTGTGCAGCTCAATGATGTCTCCGCAATAATTACACTGCGTTCGTTCATTTGCCTTCCCGTTTGTACAATCCATGTCTAAACTAATCATCATCATCATCATTATCAGCTGTAAGAACCGCAGTGGTTGTAGCTGCCTGAGGGAAACACCTTGCTGCCTTCCCACTCCTATCGCAGACCGCCTCACAGCACGATTACTCGTAGTACGAGGTTCCGCTGCTCTTGGTCTGACTGCTCCCCTTTGGCCTTCTTGGCATGGTTGCACCTTGCACCTTGCTGATGCACTTGCACCAGCCAGTGTAGCTCG
>SJOL01006971.1:210648-228735 GCA_004794785.1 Opisthorchis felineus | reverse complement strand
AAGAAACAGCTAAACGGTGCATCGAGGCCTCAGTATAAGTTGACGTAACCGCGTAGAACGAAACCCGCACTCAATACTTCGAAATCCCCTCAACATTTTTTCTCGTTTTCTAGTGTCTGAACGCTTTGAATGAGATGGTCACTGGTAGCGTTGCGCTGTTAAATCGTAGTTTTCGTGACATAGTATGGTCAAACTACCACAGTTTGATGTAGCGCCACTACAAAATCATGCGTTGACACATCATCGAGTATACTGAGATAGGTTTTTCAGGTACTGTGGGATACTGCAAATCGCATAGTTCATTGTTCATCTGCAGGCAATAATTTTCCAATTCCCCTCTTGATTTCTAATGTCTAGGGCTTCCATTCGACATTTCCGCATCACCATCGGGATTGGATCCGCGGTCAACGATGGCTTAGCCACTGATGTAGTAGGTGAGCCACGAGCAATTTGTACAAAGCAGAACGTAAGACCACTTGCTAGCTTCCGATACCGATGTGAACCGGAAAAATTAGGACTGGTTGCCAAACACGCAAAGACTGATTTAAAACCGCCGACCGGCCTAATCATGATAGTGTAACAATCGCCACCAGTCCCAGTACATCCACAATACTTCTATTTTCCCCATTTACAGCGGAATATAGGTTTTCCCCGCATGAATCACCGTAACAGTGGCGGATGCCCTTAACGAGCGTTTTATACGGTAAACCAGTGGTCAGATACCTACTATCTTGCATGAGAATGTGCTCTCATTAGTAGCTCGGGCTTTGATTGTACTCGACGCACTGCAGTATTTTCGATTGGTCCACATGTGTCCGAACATTGTGCCTCAAAGTGCTTCAAACATGTATGGGTGGCAGTTTGTCAGGCCGCTATTTCAAGGCTCAGATTTTCCGAAGATTTGAAACCAAGAATGCAGTCGTAATAGTGCAATTGTGGTCGTCAGCAGATTCGATCTCCATTCTTCCGGTCGCAGTCCGTTGCTTTGAGTCCGAAGGATCTTGCTCAGGCAAATGAAGGCATCACGGTGTGTCGTTGGTAGAGGATCCGTACAGCGGTGTAGGTAGCACAACGACCCAGCATCCTGCAACCTCGCTATCCACCCGCAAAACAGTCGGCACCAGTCCCAGTTTGTCAGGCCGCTCTTTCAAGTCTCAGATTTTCCGAAGATTTGGAACCAAGAATGCAATCGTAATAGTGCAATGGCGGTCGTCAGCAGATTCCATTTCCATTCTTCAACTGACATTGGATGAGCTGCTTCGGAATGCGTTTATCCCATATCCCTCTTGTGTGACCTAACTAGTGTAGCTGGTTACGCATCAAGGTTCACTCACTTCTGCTGATCATGGCTCGTTTGGGAGCTCAAATGTTCCGGTCGCAGTCCATTTCTTTGAGTCCGAAGGATCTTGCTCAGGCAAATGAAGGCATCACGGTGTATTGTTGGTAGAGGGTCCGTACAGCGGTGTGGGTAGCACAACGACCCAGCATCCTGCAACCTTGTTGTCCGCGCGCAGATCTTGTTTTCTCTGAACGCATCTATGTGAGTGAGCAATTTCAGTGCCCGCTTTTACAATCCGAGCCTTTAATTGTTTGGATTGTCAAACCTGTAGCAGAAATGCGCACAACACGGCCAATAATTTAGATGCAGAATGTTTGTTGTTGTGAATCCGGGATGGGTAATATAAGACGGTTTAGAACCATCTGTTTTTATACCAAAGGGAGATGCGGACGAAGCATACTTACGAATGTGTTTTACTGCCATCTTTAAAGCCCCTAAACTATGCTTGATGGACAGATTGTGTCGTGTTCGTACATGCAGAACTCGCACAAGATGTCTTATACGACAAGCCCGTTGTTCTCGTTTTAGGTCATGAGGTCGAGAAAGGCGCGAAAATGACGGAAGGTTGTGACCCGAAGACAGGAACTTGTACGGAGCCCACCACAGCCACAGTATAATGGCTAGTATAAGTGTTTCTGTTTGTCGGTTACCGGGTTTTTATGTTGATTGGTAGATAACTTGTTGATGGGTTTAGTGGAAAGCTTAGTCGGTGTCTGTATCTTTCAGCACGTTAGTGGAATTTCCCACCTGCTGGATAATTGATAATCGTTCAGCTGTAACACCCTTTCGGTGCTTAGCTGCCATGCCACCCGAAGGAAGCACGAGGGCTGGAATACTGTCAGGTTGCCCAAGCCTAGACAGGGGAAGTCGAGATGCAGAGGCCGGGTTCGAACCACGGCCCTTCCGGTCAGTAAATCCGCGCTCTAACCACTGAGCCATCTTGCCCCACCTACTGCTCACAGTTAACACCTACTCTCTTCGTTCTTTTCTGTTGCAGACCACGCTCAGCAAGCAAAATATAGTGCAACATGTTTGCGATGCCATCGCCGCGTGCCAACTGAACGCAACAGGTAGGTGGTCGCTCTGAATAGTATGGTGCATCGATACTTTGGACAGTAAGACCACTACGAATTATGTGGTTTTGACCGCAGTATTATCGGTAATTTACCTCAACTGAAGATGGCTTTCTTCCTTATGAGGAAGTGTCGGATCCAATAGTGTACGTGACTATTACGCCCACGACCGATGATCCCTAGCGAAATTGGCCCGGTATTTCGGTTCATAAAAATCTATCGATCGTCACACTAATGTTAATGTGTGACTTAGTTCGGTCGCCTTCACCTACCATCGACTTCACCGTGTCGGGTTTTGTTACAAGTATATCTACAAGTATATCTACCTACTCACGGTTCAGTGCGTGGGAGATTATTAGAGGAAATCCATTTTCCAAGCGGGAGGGCTCGTGAATTCGTCAGGAGTTATGCGACTAAGGAAGGCTGACCACTTCTGGTACCTTTTGGAATTGGATCAAAATATTGGTCCGCCTGATCTTTGGCTTCCGTTAATTGACAAAACACCGAAGACTTCTCCGAAGCCGCCCCTGCCACTGGCGTATGCTGATTAACTTCCGAGGGACTAACAGCGACCTCGAAGATGTGTTTCGTTCGCTAGTACACGTTGTAATCCAAACTTACACCCTTTTCTCAGTACCAGAATGGCCAGACAGTAGTCCTTTTTTCTGCAGGAGACATTATGAACCGGTGTCCACTGACCTTTCCTAAAGCATTTACATCGACTTTGCCTGCCGTTTTGACCCAGATCGGTCAAATGTTTGGTATGCTACACGAGACTGGATCTTTTTTACTTTTAGGACTGTCACATCATTATCAGCGGCAACGTCATGGACAGCAATATCGATGTTGATACTGGGGCCTCACTACCACACGAGCGAGATTGCTCAGTGGTTAGAAAGCGAATTTACTGACCGGAAGGTCCGTGGTTCGAACCCGACCTCTGCCTCTTGACTTCCCCTGTCTAGGCTTGGACAACCTGACAGTATCCCAGCCCTCGCGCTTCCTTCGGGTGGCATGGCAGCTAAGCACCGAAAGGGTGTCACAGCTGGACGATTTTCACTACCGCACGACCACAAAGTTTGTTTACTCTTATGGCGAAAAAGAAAACAGCAGATTAGGAAGGCGCTAGTTGTCAGCCTACCGCAATTATTCGGAGTTGCTTATACCTCCAGACGCGCAATCAGACATTCTATACATAGGCTGATAGCACGAACGCCAGTGAAGCATCAGTGTCAACTCTGATGTTGCTGTCTTTGATGATGATGACGAACGCCACTGATATCGGTTAGCGGACAGCCGAGAGCGGGGTGATCACAACACCAACAATACCTAAACTCTCAGTAGCCTTTTTCCCACTATTATGCCAAATCACGCGTTACCAACCTCGCAGTTGACGCTCTTCTGGGGTAGACGTAAAGAACAGCACAGTCAAAATAACTATTTTCACTCAACTCCACTGGTCGCACGAAAAAAAAATCGTGTCAAAGGCCCACCACTCATGCCACACGAACGCAACGACGTTGCATGCTGAATGTGATTGCCTGTGTGCGTAACAACACGTAATTTGACTTGGCTAACTACGCCGATGCAATGGTGTGGATGATCAACTAACATAAGTAACAGTGGGATCAAAATCAAGCTTGAAGTTTTCAATTTGTTGGTCGGGCGAACTGCAGCCTCGAACGTTGTTACGGCTGCCGCTAGTCTGTAAAGACACTGTGTGCTTTTTACCTGATACTAAATACTGCTTACTAACCTACACCATTCCAAACACTTGCTTTGGCTTGCATATGAGAACTGGAAACTCAATGCTTCTAATTGTGAGTTAAATTTCTTGTTGTCTAGGGTCAGATACGGTGCTAAATCACTAAAAGTGCTCACAAATCCCATCTCGCTGGAAGCAGTAAAGGTTTGGCCCTTGTTTGGAGTATATCAGTTTCAGTGGGGGGGGGATCCTGAACTGGAGTACCTTAACTTGTGAACTGAACAAATCAGCCGAAGTGAACTATCACCCAAAAACTTAGTGGATTCCAGTTGTGTTCAGTAGTAGTCTCTCTCTAATTCAGAAAGCTTTTCCTGAAGGAACTATGTTCTTAGCTGGTATTTATGGAATGATGAGAGGGCTGTAAGTCGCAAAACGGGTCATTCCAGGAGGCTCCGTGTGACCCGTAGGTGCTCATACATTATTTCCCTCATCTAACACTCCTATCGTAACCATCCCTTTTAGCAATACGACCGCGCTCTGCACGACTGCGTGATAAGTTTCCCTACGCTTCTTCTGTAATACGACTGAATTTACTTAATCCTTATTAGAGAAGTCATCATCATCATGGACAGGAATAAACCGTTAGTAAATTCTACTGGTTAACAGCCATACAACCATGGGGGATGAATGCTGTAATAAAGTGTGATGGTAACTCATCATAAAGGGTCCTATTTCCCTGGAAAAAGCAGCTGATAAAGTTGAGGGTATCTGTACCAACATTGAACTAGACGCATCTGAACATCATGTTGGGTAAGACGCCATGAGCCGATTTACTCTAGATTTTTCAAATTTCAGCCAGCATACTTCAGCTAGCCAATCTGGATAAGACGTATCAACATGTTCCGCGCTTGAATTAGCTGCGTGCCGTAGCCTTCTGAGTTCCCAACAATGTGCAAGGAGACTCATGTGGACCCCAGTAAAGAAGATCCCGTGACGCTCAGCTTAGCACTAGGGGCTTTCAGTTCTCGCAAAGAATATTGTTTTTTTTGTATGGGGTCGTGAAAACATGTTTCTACGGTATCTATACCCAATTTATACCGAATATGACCCATCCGAATTGAGGTTTCTGTGTGGCATGAATCAGGAAACACACCCTGTTAAACTGCGGCATTTATTTTGATGTTTTGGTTATTTTTGAGACATGCAAAATTCGTCCATACGAATAAGACACTCCCAACAATTCCGTTTCTTTTCTGTCCCTGTAGATACACAAGAATCTGGAGTGTCTGAGTCCGCCATTCTGAAGTTTCTTCGTCGAGAAAATCCGAGGGAATATTACCGGCTTACACCTTCTGCTCTTGGTCGTGTGTTGAATGTGTTAGAAGGCGAAAGCAAGGTCTATCAGACAAAGCAGAGACAATATAAACTGTCCTAACAGGCGTCGTTACGTCATAAACAGTGCCTTGTCTTCAATGTATGTACAGTTTTCAGTCATTCCCACTTATTTTCGCGATCGAATAAATTTTGTACTATGGAAGGCTCCGCTTGCCTTGATCCCGTTATAGTCGGATATCGAGCGTGGAATTTTTACTAGAAACACCCCATTTTCCTCCCGTTTCTGAAGCACTCAAAAACGTAGGATTGCGCAACTGAAGACGTCTGCTTTCTACGATTCATCAAGGGTCAAATTTCACTTCATGTACTGTATGGAAGAATAGTCGCTCGTTTGAACACCTCACATCATTAGATTTGAAAATTCTTCGGTCAGATTAAAAACTCATCCCTTTTGCTACGAAACAATAGCCATGACCTGGTGAGTCGCCGCATTGTTTTGGTGGAAAACCCCTGGCCCTAACCGATTCTCTGGATTCAAATACTGAATCAAACCGGTCAAGGTTCTTATGGATAAATCAGCTGTTTGTCATCCAGAATTGCGGAAATCATACCTTACACCAGCATCATGAGCTCGACGAACTTGCAACCAGTCATGGTGCCTAACGAACCATTGAACGAAGGATGAAATAACTGCAACAAGTAGGATAGGAAAGGAAAAGGGGAATTTTCCTCTGTGTTTGTTCTGCATACGTTTAATTTTTTTTTCTCGTTTACTAAGTTGATCGGTCGCGACGTGAATGTTTTGAGCAATTCCACCGCTGAGACATACCCTCACGCTTCTAGCCAACGGCAATCTGAAAACCGGGTTTATTGGCTAGTTAGGCAGTCATTTTGTTTTCATCACTCTTGTTTGGTTTCCATCTCACTTTCAACCACAAGGCGCAAATAAAGCACTGTATGCTACACGCTAGGTGGGTTTGGGTAAAACCTGTCCCATCCAACTCAATGGGTGTAGCTAAACAATGGTAGTCAAAGTGGGGCTCTCCGCTTCCAACAATCTCCAATGTACCAAATCACTGCTGGCGCGTTTCTTCCAGACACATGCGATGCTACGAAGATAGCTATTTCAAGTGTATACAGTAGGCGAGCGTCATCTGCACGAGGAGGCCAGGTTGTATATCTGTATAACAAAACGGCGCCCACCACTGCGCAGTGAACTCTGGCCTTTCAGGGAAGGGCTGATCTCCTCCGGCGGTCAGTTCACATTCGGAGGCACGGGTTCTTGTGGTCTCTATGAAAAGCGACTAGCGATAGGGTGCTAGGCTGTTAAAACCCGATGAATCGAATGTCCAGGCATTTTAGGGTGTACCAAGCTAATATGAGAGTCGAAATAAAGACCTATGTCACATCACCGTTCACTCTTGTTTGAAAAGTGAACGAGAGTGTCCTGATGCAGTTGTTTCGGTGAGCCAACACCAAAGAGGGGAAGCATCGGACTAGAGTCTCGCTCATATTACCAGTGCACATCCCTGGTCGTGCCTGCTTTTTACCTCTGGACATCTGGCATGTGACGTGAGCGCGTTACCACTATACCAGTGTACGCTGAACTACTTCATGTGAACAGTCGAACTTTTTCACGCTTCAATGATGTGATTGGTTTGCTCAACGCTTCGACGACTCAGTAACTCTCCTGTTTGTATCGATCGATTGCCCAGCCTGTCAGTACTACCGTTGAACTATAGCAAGAGAGAAACTCAAGTCCGGTGCTCCCCCTTCGACGTGGACTCACCAGAATAATTGTGCAAGAACAGGAGAAGGACTGTTCTAACGAGAGTGACGTGGAGTTGAATTCCAGAAATCTCGTAACCACCTGCAATAAGACGGAAATGCACACTATGTAATGTGAAAAGAACCGCGAAAATACACAACCAAAACGGATAATACGGATTTGCAACACAGAGCCGAACTAATTGTGTGGAAATTATGGGAGGAAGCAAGTGAGTTGTGCCGAACAATGCCGTAGTGCAACCATAGGCGGCTATCGCAAATTGCATTGTCTGATGTGTACATTGGAAGTAAGTTATTTACAGTTCCGTTTCAAATAGGACACACCACTGGTGTGCAAGCTATCCGATCTTGCAAATCGTTGACCAAATGTGTACTTGTTCTCTGCTGACGAGGTCACTTTCCGTCAAGCTGTGGAAGCTCGTGTGTAGTATTGTGATACTGGAGAAATCAAAGCTGGACTTGGACCGCGATCCAACATTTGTAGCTCACAGTCGAGATCACTTTCCCGACCCCCTCTTGGTCACAACAAGATGCCTAACGGTCTTCGGCGTTTCATTGTCACAGCAATTACCACGGTCTGTCATCATCGTTTACACCTCACTTATTCATAGAAATTTTGTTGCTATCGCCATCGTCGCCGAGGGACTAGAACATCTAATGCAAAATGATCTGACAGAATTTAGTTTAAAAAAAAACAGTGTTGCAGAAACTCTAGCCAAAACGACGGAATTGTGGAACAGAGTGAGGGTGGATCGATGGCAGTCCTGGTTAATGGACATGCATCCGGAATGTGGAAAATCTTGATAATTCCGTGTACCAAACACTACTGATATGAACAAGAAAACGCCGGTGGCGCGTTTGTCTTGGGATGGGGAAAGCAGAAACGTTGAGCATAGGTGAAGTAAAGAAGTTTGATTTAATGAATCCAGATCGAGTTTTCGCAAAATTTCCACGGTATTTATGTAACAGGCAAGGATGAATGGTGGGCAGAATGCCAAGGCTAGCATCGATTCAACTGATCAGTTCCGGTTGACTCACTCAATCCAGCTTAGAAACATGGCTGACCTCCAGCATGTACCTTTCTGTAGTTGAAGGTGAATATTTTCTCAGCAGTAATATCGATCTAATTGAGGAGATCTATACTGTTTCCCAACATGAATCCAAATTGTACCGTTTACCTTGGTTGTTGGTCTGTTCGCCGAGCTTGGCAGTTGGATTGCAAACGTTTCATCACCAATCGAGGTGACATCGTCAGTGCGGGGTTGAGTGGGTACCGTTTACCGTTCACCACTATCCCATTAAATTTCACCACGATTCATTGAGGCAATGGATCTCAATATGTTCTCGATCTCGACGTGAAATCGGGGCAGCGATAGGTCACCGCCATTCTAATCCCACTTCCGTCACGCTCAAATAACGATAAGGCGGTTCTGATTACGTCTCCAGCCCAGAAGTTCAAGTAAACTGAGGTCAGTCTGCACCTGAGGAAGCCGGAATACACAGTTTTGTTTGAGCCATGCCTGTTGGAAGCAAACCCTCAAGTAAGGTTTCGATTCTTGAATCAATACACAGCAGGGTTAAGGATGCGAAATTCGCAGAGGTACCCATCACGCACCTCTCACGCCAATGCGTACAACTTAGGGGATTATCGGACTTGTGAATACAAACAGTCTGTGAGCCGTAGGAAGGACGACGGGTAGTTTGGGCTTACGCAGACTTGTGTGAGTGAGTAATGACTGTCGTGGACTGAAGCAGCCCACGTAATAGGTTGGATTAGAGGGCCTGCGTTAGATGGAATTAGAAAGTAACTGTAACTACAGTTGGACAGGCCTTAAAATGACGCTCCAATTGATGTTGACGGCAGAGTGTTGATCAGGCTGAGGAAAATTTGGATGCGAAGTTAGGACAGATAACAAGAACTGGGAATGGGATCCACCAGACTTTGTTCGTTTTTTCAACCACGGACAGTTTACAGCTGCACGTTGGCCCAAATTGTCAAATCATCTGGATACAGAGCCTGTATGTTTATCGTATCCAGTTAGGCGATATACCTGATTATGTCGAAATGGGAGAGTTTTATCCCAACAGCTTTCGAAGCTTGAACTTCGCTGTGAAGCCCTAACGAAAGAGTAAACTGATGAGTTGAGTATGTCAAGATGTTTTCCATGACATTTGTTTGTTTTACGTCATTCTGGCCCGAAGAATTCGTGGAAGATGAATTCGATTGCCTGTTTCCGTTGGTGGACACCAGTGCGCGGGACCGCGATCTCTGCGTGTATGACATTGGACTTGATAGTACCAAAGAATAAAATTTAGGTAGACTCCATTTGTTGGACGAAGCCGATAGAGTGACCATTCAGCGAACATAAATCCCTCAACGCTACCCGTCTGCTTGTCGGGGAGATGGTCATCCACTGTTAGTCTTTGGTGGAATAATGGGATGCACATGCTTTAACCAATAAGGCTATCTGTTATGCAACCAACGCCTGTCGTTTTTTTTCATATTTAGCCTCGTACTTTGGGTTACTTGCTGTTCGAAATCATGGCTTATGAAACCGCAGTCATTAAAAGTGTGGGAAAGTGAACACTACTCACAAGGTCGCTGAAAATGTTTGACATGACTGATTTCACATTTCCTGGGGCTTATCAGTTATGCGCAGTTCCCCAGTTTCCATCAACCCTAGGTTCTACTCAAACCCAAATTGTACGAACTTCGCTGAATACGCCCATTCTCCACCACTCTGGTCTTAACGGGAGACAACTGAATCTTAGCTGAATCTGTCATTCATGATAGTCTCTAAGTGAGTGTGCTGCGGAAAGACCGCCTCATGTTTCAGTTGATACGATATTCAGCATATAGAAGTATATTTTCTTGGGGGAAAGTGATTTATGGAGGTCTTGAAGAGGGGTTAACTAATTATCATCGAAGTCTCAATGTGCAGTTTCATGGAGTGACCCCATGATTTTTCCCCGTCCGTCTTTCACTTTTTGGTGTTCTTACGCCAGTCGGCGAAAGTATCATGCTTTATTAGATTCTGGGATCTGTCAGCTGCTGGCCAAAAATCATTCAGTTTCATCCATTGGGAGTAGAGTAGCGGTGAGCAGCATCCGCGGTTTCATAATTTTGTCACTGGGTTTATAGTTGTCGTATGTGACAACACGCTATGTCGTCCTCGATCGGAAGAATTTTCGATGGAGGTACGTGGTCAAGGTCCCCGTTTTCGATGGAAGGCTGATGGAGTATCTCGGTCAGCTAACTGAAGGATTTAACACCCGAAGCACTTGGACGTTGTGTTCGTTTCGAGGCACCCGGCACCACCATTAAGGGCAACGCACCAAGAGTACATACTGGTTCCTAACTGCCATGCAACCATGGGGGAGGAAAGCCTCAGTAAAGAGTAGAAAGAAAAGGGAGCGAAGAAGCCCCGTGTCCTTAAGAAAAATGATCAAGAATAATGTGCTTACACTCTTGGACAAACTTAAAGTAAACACGTTTGAGCATTATGTCGGAGTAAGGCGTTATCAGCGGGCCAACAACTCTGGAGTACAACACAATTGTCTTAACGGATGCGTTTGAGTGCAGACCTGTCGAATGCCCTAGAACGCTTCCGAATTCGTCCAGGGTTAAAAAAATGCCACCGGAATAAGCTTCTTGTTGAACGCACTCAGACTGCTGATCGATGACAACATTTTAAGCACTTTGTTGTATAAAACTATTGATGCCTTGCAACGGCTAGTGGATGAGTTCATGACCTTCATTGGACTATGACAAGCAAGTCAACCTTACAAGAAGCGTCACCCTCTTGACTGTTTGTGGAGTGAGGATTTTCGTGCGCAAATGTCCCAGAGTGTTGCCAAGAGGTTGGTCTTTTCCCGAACAACTAAGATTTTCGGTTCAATGATACAATTGCACAACTAGTTCACAAATCAGTGGAATCTATTTCCCCCAATTAGTGCGGTATTCGAATTTCCTACAGTTAACTGTCAAGCTATTTATTTACCTACTGACGAGCAACTAATACCCTTGAAGTCGCTCTTATACCGAATAAACGGAATAAATATGGTACATGCATATTGTTCTGGACTTGTACAATAGTTTCATTGTTTGTTGTATCAAGATTTACCCACATTTTTGTGATATCCAGTCATCATCGGAGCACTCAGCTGGGCTGTCTCCAGGATCCGTCACATAGTTCAGTCACTCATTTTGATAGCGCGACGAGTTCGACAATCACTGCTTCCAGCAGTGTTAGTTCCTTCGAGTCACTTTAGGCGTATTACTTTCATTCCTGTTACCATTGGCGGATAAAGAAATCATTTATACCCACATCGCAGCACCAGACGCTGCAATCATTAACGTGATGCTTTGGACGCGGATCAACTTCAGTACCTTTAAGGTCAATGAAATGACTCCGCTGTTCCTCTGCATGCAGCGTTGTTTTATATGACCTGTGCGTGTGCCCAATAAACATTGATCATAAATTTAGTAGACGGAGTCATGTCTTAAACTTCGAATGTCCTCAGTTGGACGGGAGGGCAAAAATGAAAAAAGGATAGCCAAAGTGGTGTCCCGTGCACTACACTCGATAGGGGGCTGAGAACTAATTTCGTCTTAAGGTATACGTAGTTAGCCATCATTCAGGCAATGTTTTTCGGGGTTTTGCTTCACCTAGAGACAGCTTACAGTCAATCAAGATAACAACATCTTGGTTGAACATAAACATCTCACTGGTGACTCCTCTGTCGCTGAGTCGATATCGGGCTACTGTTACCCATGCTGCCAACAATCAAAGGAAGACTCGTCTAACTGGTAAACTGACTATCCGCATAGACGCACCAAGTAACCAGCTAATTTCATAGTGAAAATAACACTTCATGCTTCTCCTCCATCAAATCCTATTTCCAGCAGTTTGAGTGGACAATTTCATTGTCTCAGCCCCTCCGAAATACCTATTTTAGACGATTATTCGTAGTAAGATAGGATATTTCACTGGCTTTATATACGATACTGGTACCTACATAATCGTACGTTCAAAATGTCCTGCGAAAGCAGAAGTATACGTCTAGAGAAATAACACAATTATTACTTCCAAATCCGTTTGGATGGTCTCATATTCATTCACGAGATTCGGTACTAACTTTTGAATTTTTGTTGACCTTTTACTGCAGGTATACTGTTTCAAATACCTTAAAAGAACTACTCCATGAGACTTGGTTTCTGCAAGGATAAGAACTCAGTCCCGCTGGTTCACTGATTTTCAACTGTCTCTTCTCGATATGTATGTACACATTTGAGGCGTAGCGTGATGGAGCAACTACCTCCCGCAAAAACATGCAGGGTTGATTAGGCTCTTTTTTGCTAGCTACGGAATTATCTGCTGTTGCAAAAGGTTCTTGTACGTTAAGACCACTAGGAATATCGATTAGACACTATCAACACTACCTATCGGTAGTAGTATCCTAAAGGAAAAAAGATCCATTAATTCTTGTCAAAATACCTGCTCAAACAACCTAGCCTTATGTTTAACGTGTGAAGACGTGTAGCGACGTGCAACCCATTAGTGTAAACCTTGTTGTTCATAGGTAAATTGGTCTCGGTGGCTAAAATGCTGTGAAATGCGTCACTGTGGTTTGAAAACCAGTGAAGAACGTGTGCCGATTTTCCAGACTATCCCACTGGAATTGCGGCAAGTCATGCAAATTGGTGAATCTTCCAACTAAGAGTTATTGCATGATCTTCTGGGGGAATATGGCTTGGTTTCACACTGCCGGGAAGCTATTCGTGTACTCTTTTCGAATTCGCTTACTGAGTAACCATATACGAAATAAATTCATCCGTGCTTTTTTTCTGTTTTCATTCCCGTCAGTTCCAGCTCCGTCTACGATTACATCATCATTGGATTGTGACATTCACGGATGTATCGATCATGCCATCGGTGTCCTGTATGCACAGCATTGTTCAGGTTTCCTTAGCCTGCACATAGCTGTCATACGACACAGAGAGCATTCCCTATCACTCGACCCATCCTGAGTAGTCCATGCCACAATCTGCTTGATGCAGTTAAATGACCTAGTTAATGGACTAGTGAGAACGTGCGAGCAACGCCGTGTTTCAGTGCACACATTGGTAGCGCCTGCCATCGGGTAATCTATCGGTGTTCAGGTTCTCCAGAGTCGCCCACAGCGTGAACTTTGGGTTAAACGCACCGATGGTTTTTCAGAAACTACGGGAACACATTGCCAGTGGCATCCGGTAGGTCTTTCGGCGAACTGCCTCTTTTCACAACAGATTGACGGCTTGGTGAGTCCGTTTTTCAAACATGCCCTACATTGACCCGACAATCGAGGCAATGTCTAAGGGATTGCGTTCTAGTCACATAGCGTACAGGAGCTCTTCGAAGAGCATTCTCGGGCATCCGCTGCCTTCATCCATCCGTATTCTGACTTCAGTCGCCTCGAGAACATACCATATGTTTAATGCGATAGGTCTGATCATCTGCATACAGGTGAAAATCGCACCTCGAACGCTGAATTTCGCTGCCAGTCATGGTAGTGTTCGTACCCTCAAAAAAATCATTCTTTTTAGAATTCCATTGGTATTTCATTGATCTGCAAGGAAGAAGCTGAAAGTCAGCCCACCTTCGTTTCGTTTCGACAAATTGATGAACTGGATTCCAGAAAAACTGGTAGAAAATGAATTTGCGGGACAGTGCCTACTTACGTGGTTTTACTCAGGATAAAATACAGGCAACCACTCAATCAGAAACCGCTCATGGCAAATGTATAGTTTTGTCAATGAAGCACTGTTTGACTTCACGCGGCGATAAAGAAACCTGAGGATAAATACCACCCGGTGAGTGGGTAGTACCAGGTGTCCATATGAAGGAGACCACCGAGCATGGATTCTTAAGGACTGATATCAAAATACCGTCTCCTGTTCGGATGGCATCCTACAAGACTCTGTACCTGAACTTTCACTTTCCTTCCGTCTGAAGAAGACTGAGTTAGCTTTGGTGATGTTCTGATTTTCTGAAGCACATGAACAGCAATCGTCAGCAAAGTCCGGACGTGGATTTGCCTACTCGGTTCCTATCCTCAGTTTGGAAGCCAAAAAAACTGCCCGGTTTCTACGTGAAAGGACTAATCACTTCGTGGAAACATCCTTCCTGTTTTCCGTGGCGAAACATCAGTTTAATGTTTGAGAAGGGCCAGGTAAACAACCGGTAGTCTTTTGTTGTGCTCCTATAGGTGAGATCGGACTCCCTTTAAAACTTATTGCGGATAGTGAAGGTTATTCGTCTATACTTTTGGTATTGCCTTTTATATAAGAGAAAGGCTGACCAATGACGGAAAACAAGCCGGTTTTTGCTGCTCTGGGTTATGGTTACCCCGAGTTAGGGCCGAAAAGTCACCGTCTGTTTCCTGTGTATGCTTAGGTTGGGATGCGTGAAACATTATATTGGGAGTAGATGGCAATTCAAACTCGAGGCCACCGCCGACCTATTCTAATCCTGTGAGTGACCACTTGCAAAGGAAGATTGGTTGTTAACCTTATCTTGTCCCAGTTTCGATTGGTATCCAGTCCTATTCTCAGAGGTTAATTGGACTTTGAAAAATAAACATACTGGCAGGATTCACGTTCAAAAACTTTAGTCGAACATCGCATCGTCCCCTTATCAACCGTCCACGTGTTACAAGTTACCCTGGCATGTGTCGACACAACTCGATTTGTTTCGGTGTCCATTGGCAAACCTGTCTGTTCACGATAACGAAACAATCAGAAGTGTTGACACTCTAAAAGTGCAGATTTTCGCCACAGGATCGAACGAGAATGACCATGGTCAGATGACCAAAACTGCGTGTCCTAGTTGTTAAAACACAAATCGAAGGATAGCCTTTCTATATATTTTCATCGGACTCGGACATATATCGAATCAATAAGATACAAGCGAACCCCATTCAAAATATAATTTAGTGGGCATAGGCCAAATCGTGGTTGGTTATGTGACCATATCGCTTGACTAGCCGGCCGCATCAGCGCTAGCGTCTGTACGAATCGTTTTTGAGTATAGATTCCAACCTGGCGTAGGCTGTAGACATAGACAGATACATGATGAAAACCCAAACTGTCACTAATTTTTTTCACATTTCGTATTATCCAATAAATTACATTACAAAGATTCCACTGTTCAGTGGAAGGAACCGACAATTTGCCGAATTTCGGTCGGAAGGTTTTTGCTTTTTGACTATTGTGAACAATGTTCACCAATTATTCTTTGAAGCTGGTGGGCCACATTGGAGATATCCCGAGAGAGCCTAATGTTCTGCCCAAAAAAATACGAAATATCTGTCGCATTTTTCAATAATGGTCTAAGTTTATTGTCAACGTACGCCGCAGTCCAGGTGACTGCCAAACTTGGAACTGCAATCGACAAGATTACATGTCTCATGCTGTCGGGAGAGCCTGCGGTTCGAGCGGATGTGTCCTTTCCTTCCAGTGCCGCTGGCGCAGCTGACTCTCCGCCGTCACGTCACGGTTGCAAATACCATCCATCGGGATCCATCGGTCATTCGATTAGCGAGCTCCGTTTCGTCAGATCTGCGTGTCTGTCTGCACTCATTGCTAAATCAGCCTACCGTCTGATCCAATCAAGGCCTGTCATGCCCTTAAGGAGAGCCGATGTGCGGAGCATTTTGGAAAGCCGGACACAACTGCACTGGTGCACTGCCATACACGAGTAGCAGGAGCTTTGGGTTCCTGTCCGTCGCACACCCACATGCCGAGGTGACAGGCAGCGTCCCATACACGGAAGCGTACGCGTGCACAGCTGTGATGGTAGGCTGCGATGACTAGAAAACAGCTCCGGATGTGGAGTTGGAGATCCGAGGTTTGCCGGTATGCGGACGACCAGACCTATCACATAAAATATACCGTGGATCGCAAGCGTGATCATAGCAGCCCTAGCGTGGGATTCGAATGTGACGTGGGTTGGTGTTGGACGGGAGCTGGCCCGTTGCCTTCCGCGAGCAAGAACACATTGAAATCAGGCGATTCACTGCGCCGTGGCGAACTTAAATACAACATTGGCGAAACTAATTGGGACGCCGGGAAATGTAATAACTAACCGATTGTGAGGGGTAACTTTTGCTACGAGACGGTCACGCTATGAATACGTGAACCGAGCATCGAAATCGACACCTTTAATTTTTTTCGTGCTTTAGAAGACATTGCAGCTACTCGACACATGCATGAGTATGGCTAGATGCCCCAGTAATGAAGTTGCGTTACGAAGGCCTCAACGTGCAGCTTGCTTCCCTGTTCTGCCACGCAGTTTTGCGCAGCCTATTTGTACGTCCGGTCAACAAAGTCCAGTGGGTCAACTGGTGTAACCCATGGCACCGTATTACCCTGGAATAACATCCAGTGTAACTGAGGTATGGTAGTGTGCTGTTGAGGTGTACAGCGCGCACCATGCGAGGTAAATCACCTGCCCCACCCCTCCTGAGGCGTTCGCCAACAAGGTAGACGAAGATGCAGTTTTTTTACATGGCATATGAGACAGCACACTATGGACGAGGCTGCAGCAGAAGTGAAGGATGATGTGTTTAAACTACGCTAAGATGATGTATGTAACGAAGAGGTGATTCTCCCGTGTTTCGCTCTGATGATGGTGTTAGTGGCCGACACGACAGTTTCCGAATGGAGCTGTTCTGAACGTCGCAACATACTAGTTCGTTGATCAATAGGGATGGCCAACTGATACAAATATACTTCATGAAATATCAAGTCCTATAAAGCAAGGGTTGAACTCATAACTCAGCTCTCACGACACTGTCATGAAGGCTGAAAACAACTGGTTAGCCCAATATCTCAGGCCTCACCCCTCTTCCTATTGGTTCAAGTGCTTCGGTTCAATGGCGCATTTCATACGATGGAGTTAGTTTGTGTGAAATGGAGGGTGTTGCTTCTCTTTGAGAGGCTTCTACCCATCTCCAACGGCTTCACATTTTACCTCTGAGGACGAATTTAAGCAGAAAGGGAAATGCCATAGAACTCACTAACATTGATAGGATTTCACGTAACCGCATCTACCTTCGGTGTTCAATTACCCTAAATACAAGGCTACAAAACGGAGCAAAAATGACGACCGCGTAACAGTCACCTATACTGGTAAAAGTGCGTGCATCCCAGTATTCCACCAAAGACAAACAGTGGATGACCATCTCCCCGACAAGGAGGCGGGTCGTGTTGATGGATTTATGTTCGCTGAATGGTTTTGTTTAACAAATGGAGTCTACCTAAATTTCATTCTTTGGTACTATCAAGTCCCATATCTCGGGCCACTGAATGTCATACACGCAGAGATCGCGGTCCCGCGCACTGGTGTCCACCAACGGAAACAGGCAATCGAGCTCATCTCCCACGAATTCTTCGGGCCAGAATGACGCAAAACAAACAAATGTCATGGAAAACATCTTGACATACTCAACTCATCAGTTTACTCTTTCGTTAGGGCTTCACAGCGAAGTTCAAGCTTCGAAAACGGTGGGGATAAAACTCTCCCATTTCGACATAATCAGGTATATCGCTTAACTGGATACGATAAACATACAGGCTCTGTATCCAGATGATTTGACAATTTGGGCCAACGTGCACCTGTAAACTGTCCGTGGTTGAAAAAACGAACAAAGTCTGGTGGGTCCCATTCCCAGTTCTTGTTATCTGTCCCAACCTCGCATCCAAATTTTCCTCAGCCTGATCAACACTCTGCCGTCAACATCAATTGGAGCGTCATTTTAAGGCCTGTCCAACTGTAGTTACAGTTACTTTCTAATTCCATCTAACG
>SJOL01006971.1:193975-205492 GCA_004794785.1 Opisthorchis felineus | reverse complement strand
TATAGCTCAATGGGTCGCCGAGGTACACAGATCGCCACACCACGGTAAGGTCCAGTCTCTTCGTGACGGCATCGGTGTACTGGCGTACTGAAAAGAGTGTTGAAATGGCTTTGGGCGCAATGCCGTTAAATCACGAAATTCTGGCGTTCATAACAAAACGATAGCTTCCCGGAGCGTCGTTAGTATGGTGTACTTTACTCAGAAGTGTGGTTATGCGCATTTCGCTTCGGGTCTAATAAAAACGATCACATTTGACGAACTATTACGGACGAGAAGAGTTTTCTTCACGTAGCCCATAAATCCTTCTCATGAACATTCAGAGACACAACAACAGGTTGTATGCCGGAAATCAGAGATAAATGCAGTATGAAGTGGTACCTGTGAAACAGGGTGCTAATATAACACATACGACAGCAAACAGAAAAAGTTATGGTATATCACAGCAACAGTACTGAAAGTCAATAGTGTAGTAGGGCATCGATTTTACACCTATTCGCCGTCAGATGAAATGACTAGGATGTTTGTAACAACAAAACCGACGAAGTATGGGGCGCTAGTTATTTGAAAGACTCCGAGAGATATAGCAAAAGATGCTGATAGAGAGAGGGAATGGAGAAAATGCGGTTACATAGAGTGCTGGTATGTGTGTGTAAGATAACAGGGAAACAGATGAAAACTAATAGTCGATCTTAGACGATGACGACTAATGTACGGTATTGCACATACGAAGAGAGAAATGACAATGCTCCAGGATTACATGGCGGAAAGATCTTGCATCTCCACATCCGGATTTGTCTCAGGGGGACGGACAGCCAGAACCGCTTCTGTTGAGTGGATCAGACAGCAGTGCGCGGGCGTAAGCAGCACACGCCTGAAGTGTGCGCCAACCAAAATGCACACGGACGGTTTGCAGGCGGCAAAAATAGTATCCAAAAAGTGATCAACCATTGTAACCACGACAGGATCATAGTGGATATAGTCTTCTGTGGTCAAGACGTGCGACAAGAACTTCGGTAGTTTGAATAACAGTAGCAAAAGACCTATACAGACAGCAGTAACCACATTGGCGTGCTCTCGTGTCTCATCCACGTGAGGTAATTCGAAAAAGAGGTAAGCTAATTCCTCTTCGATTGGATCTAGAGCCTCGGTGGAGACATGCTTCGTTAGCTTCCCGCCCGTATTCGACGGTGAATTGTGTACTGACGGTTGGTCGATGCGTACTTCCGGCGTGATCTCCGCGGCAGATTGGTTGCGTGATGGACGCACAATTTGTAGTGTTGGTGGTGCTACGCGTTTGAAAGCACCTTCTTGACACTCGGAACCACAAACCCCTGTGCGGCAAACGCAAGCGCAAGCGGTATCGTTACAAAGGCTGGCGACTGCCTTCCACTTTGAGGTATGCAAGTTCAACATTTTACTAACGACCACAGAGACGAGCACACCCACACTGAGGTATGGTAGGAACATTTGAAGTGGTACCTTGAGCCAATGGTACATCAAGTTCCTGGAATGAAGGTCAACAGGAAAAATTGTTCGTTCGTGTTAAACCAGACCAAGCAAGGTGTATTGTGCGCACGTCAGAATACTGATCATCGACAAGAGAACAACGTATGCACAAGGAAATGTTATTCAGGAGACAATGATGTGGATAGCAATTGAAATAAATCCCGAACAATTTCCCTGGAATGAAAAACTAATATTTTGTTGCACGTTATAGGCCAACATAAAAATAATGCATGGTGTAACATCGACCGGACAGTACGACTATCACACATTAGACAAGGCATAGACGAGGGAGTTCTCATGCACAGGGGTGCCAGATAGACAGAAACGGTTTCATTATAAGAGTGTGGCACACAACCAAGCCGAGGAAAGGCAACCGAAGGAAAAAAAGGGCCGATGATGCGACCACATGCGACAGATGATAACCATCATTCGATGAGTTTGGCTGCACCTAACATAGAAATGGGGTTCTCTTTGCCCGACATAGTGAGGCAGCAACAAATTAATTGGGAAGATGGAAAGGTAGATTTTTTCGAGGTTTGCCCTAGAAACAAATTGGGTAGTCAATAATGTCCTTCGCGCCAGTCTGCGTTAGCTTCCAGTTTATGTGAAATTCCAAGTGAAAACACGGTTCCCGATCACAATTAGGCTGGTTAAGGGAGCTGTTTCTGGACAAACCCATTTCTTGCCACTCACTGTACTCACTGATAGTACATCAGCTTTTCGGCAACTTAGTGCGGGCATCAATCCATAATCAACGACCGAGTATTGCTGCACATTGAACGCTTTGCGAGCACCTAATGTGTGCAAATAGGTGAGATGTTTTTGAGCAAAGGTGTATATTGAAGATGCAATTCCAAGGGTTACATTGTTTTCGGATTCACTTGCGTTTACTTTGACACAGTCGAAACTTAGTCCTGAAAGTGCGAGGTCGGGAGTTTTTAGACCAATGAACTTATGGTCAACATAAAAAGGTAGTAAGTAGTGCAAACTGATTGTCTGCCGTAATTCACTCTTTTGTGTTAAATAGAGATCCACAGATTCATGTGTTAGAAAGGTGATGTCTGGTTTTGAAAACGGAAGCGTCACACTGCGAAAACCTATAGTATCATCATGAGAACCTACGGGCATAACAGGCGTTGACTTGAGGACGTACTCCAAGAGAAACGTACTTGTACAGTGAAGTTCCTCCAACTGGCGTGAATATGACGCGTACCACGTCCGTTGAGTTGAATTCTTCCAGTCTGTACTCCAAGAATTTACAGCCAGAAAAAGCCACGCCAAACGCGATCAGAGCAGCGACTGACTTGAACGCTTGCAACTGGGAACACAACAACTTGGCTTGACAACCGAATTTCAGATACATCAATCGATTAGCTAACAGCGCTACGACAAGCCAAACCTGTAGGTAAGAGTGAACGACACAAATAATAAATAACGTGATAAGCGTTGAAAGTCCAGAGGATCATAACACAAGTGCACGGAGGTAACATGTCGACGTTGATTGGCGACCTGTTTCTGCCTGAAGGTCACGGTCAGTTTCCAGATTGTTTTCCTATCCCTCGGTTTCGTAACTAAACACTGGATTCCTTTGGTCTGAATTATTCTATCCATCACAATTTTTCGAGCCATCAGTGTGGGGGACCATGACAGCTTGAACCGCTGTGGAATATATCTCCAGTTTGTAGCTGATAATGCTGGAAACCGATAATTGCAGCAAATACGGAAAGCCAAAACAGTCCACTGACTGTTCCTTGGCGAAAAAGTGATAGGACTGGATCGGCAACCAAAGCATTTCCAGGCTTACCCAGTACCATTTTCTGCTGCAGTTTCCGAGAAAAATAGGGTAAAACTGTGTCCGCGATCTCTGAATAACTAAACCTACCACAAAATCAGGCAACCATACAAAAATCAGTCGAGTCAATTTATCAGAAGCAGCACAACGGATGACAACAAATGCATTTTCAGACTACATATGCCCCCATGCAATATACAAAGCATAGAAACAGAGAAAAGTGTGCGACCTTGACCTGGTGTGTGATGACATGTGAAATGATGAAGAAAATTTAGAGGCAGACAAATGGATTCCTTTTTGTGGACACTTCTTTGAGTATACTGTTTAGATGAAAGGTCCCGATTGTGTTTTAAATAAACACGCACTAAAATGAAATGAACATTCTCTTCATTTTCTCATCCTTGACCTCCAGAAATCTGGTGGGTGACTGGTGTGAGCCGCAAACAACGTCACGTGTAATCCGTAAACAGTTAGTGTTCCATTAATTTCAAGTGAAATTCGGAACATACCAACAAGAAAACCCCAGTCAAAGAAGAGAAAGTACAGTCACTAGGTTCCAATGAGACAATATGAAATGAGATCGTGAATATATCTCAGGCGACAGAGACAGGCGATATGCAGTCACTTGAATTACCAGCTGAGTTGTCACCCTACTGTATAACATGACTTGAAAAACACTGCTTACTATTCTACATCACGGTCGCCAGTTTATGCTTTCCGATAAAGTATCCGTGATTTTTGGACGGACTCTCTTTCTCTCGCTGAAGAGGCCCTTCTTGAGGTCACTGTTGGTCGATGCTTTCAGGTGGCCCTTCCCGAACTAGGCGTCCTTACTAAAAAAACTTAATTTCACTAATCAGGAGCTTAAGTATTCGGCCGGACATAAGAAGGCTACCGACAAACTACGAAAAACAAGGGTATGATGATTGCGCCAAGGAGGTTCAACTGCAATGGAGAAAAGATTATACGAACCTTTGGGAATCGACCGTAGGTAATATGGAAAAATCTGAGAAAAACGATCCTTGTGACTTCGGGGCGAGTCGATTCAGAGGAATAAACATAGGCCGCACGACTTTCCCATATCTCAACTGATACGTTTTCAGTGATATTACGCTGTTCTGCATGACCAGATAAAAAGAGCTTGTCTATTCAGGAATTGGTTTTCAATGGGGTTTTCACGAACTGGCCAAATCCTACTAATACTGAGTGTAGAGTGCGTGGACAAGTTTGGTTGCCGTGAGTTGTTGGCTCACTGAAAAGTGCTTGGGATGGCGCGTTTAGTTTTTTGCTCGACCTTCCAATCACCATATATGTTCCTCAAAAAAGTAAGTGATAAAAAACTCCACCTCACAGTAGTGAATATGGTGAACGCTGTCAGATCGTTAAAGGGAGTTGTGTTTTTCAGTATAAATATCAATCCATTGGATTCATATGAAGAAATGAACCAAGTTCTTTCCACGCAGTCAAGACAGTCAGTGGCTACCGAACACAACACAGAAAAGGCTGAATTGACAATTTAGTATACATCTACTTACCTTATAAACGTATGAAACAAGTAAGTACATTACAAACCGTAAGTGATCTGCTTAGAAAGTAAACCCATCACAATTCGTATGGACCATCCATACGAGAGTTCACTAACGTCGGATCACACGAAATAAGCTGTTTGAAGGACGGTGACTCTATATCCCGCCTAACTGCAATTTGGTCATTGCAGATAAACTACTTGTGGCCGGATGTTATGGCGTTTAACTATCCACAGAAGGTCACGGGTTCCGAGTTCTCTAGACATTCAAATTTACCACCGATAAGGCTTCAGGTTGCCATGTGATATTCACCATGATCCACTGTAGAGATTATATGGCAGCAACCACCAGGCAAACACTTGGTTTCAAGTGCAGCATTTCAATCGTTGAATGACATCGCGCGAACTTATTCCCGTTAGTAGTTGCCAACGTGTTTGGGGATATTCTGCCTCAGGACCTACCAAATCTGATGTGCGTGTATTCCTCTTTAAACAATGTGCTGCAGAGAATAATAAAATACTCCCAGATGGATTATATGAAGGAACTCGTTCGGCTGTAGCACCCTTTCGGTGCCTAACTGCCATGCCACCCGAAGGAGGCACGAGGAGGCTGAGATACTGCTAGGTTGCCCAAGCCTAGACAGGAGCAGTCTAGATTGCGAAGTTGGATTCGAACCACGGATCTTCCGGTCAGCAAGTTTACACCTTAACCACTGGGCTGAGCTTCAGTTTGATAATTGTACATGAATTTTGATTGAAGGGGTTCAAACTAATGATACATTTGTACACAAAGCGGCACGCAGCGGGACGATGATGAATGGCCACCACCGGTCAAACTCATTTGCACAGAAGACCTTGGGATACGCAGTTAGCTTGTCCTATAGGAAAATAAATCGAACTGGTTGGTTCACATATTGGTTGACCATGTCCATCATTGCATTCGTATTTGAACCACAGAGACTTTATTGCTTTCAGTGTGCGGCTGGTGAAATAAAAATGAAATATTAACATTCCGCAGTCTATATCATCTCGCCGTAATAATGTAACAATGACTGCGTTCTTGTGTTCCATTTTAATTAAATCGAAAGCCAGGTCTCAAAAGTGCATGTTGTTAAAACGGCCAGGCCAAGTCGTATGTGTCAGAATGCATGGATGGTCTGTCGCGGGTGAATCAACTGAATATTCATAAACAAATTCGCCGGTCGGATTCTTCGGGAAAAAGGAAATCAGCGACGTTAAGAACAGACGCATTTTTAATCCTGAGTAGCTTTATGAATAGTTCACTCGTAGAGTATTGAAATCAAGATTGGCTGGCCAAACAATGAGTATGAAACCGAGCGTTATAATTCCATGGCGAGGCAGTATGGATAACGGCGCTTCGTCGAGGTTTTTATTAATCCACCATTATGTGGGTCACGAATACCCACGCGATTCGATCAGAAGCTTATACTAAATGTTATTTGGAAATGCTGAGTAAAAGAAAAGATTCTTTGATGCCCCTATTTCTGAAATAACATGTGTGCAGAGTATCAGGAGGGGACCGGCAGCACTTATGTGGGATACAAACCCGAGTCCTAAAAATGGAAGTCCATGATCTTGGCCACTCGGACACCCGGGCCGATTTCCGAATCAAAGGCTGCACTAAGGTACCTATTAAACAGGAGTTTAATATGAAGCGGAATTCATACTATGGATGACACTGATTGAGACGTGAAAAAAAACACTGTAAGCACTAGAGATCAAACTATTGAAAATGTCAAGCGCAACCGAGACTAGACTTCTACCCAGAAGTCACGGAGAATGACAAAACAAAGCCGTCAATATGTCACAGGAGTATATCCTACTGTCAAATACAGTGTTTTCTAAAGAGGTGTAAAAGGCGAATCCGCCAAAAGTTCTTTTAGTGACTAGTTCGTGCGCAGCCTGAGGGAAACATTAACGGGCCTCTTGAAAACGCGGACGGGGTATTTTCGCGTACTATAAGAACAGTGTATTTCTGAACTGTGAGAGTAAGATTTCAGTGTAGCGAAAGATTCTGCTTGGTCCTAATGACGTTCGCTTCTGAACATTGTAACGTGGGTGACGATTCACAACATCAATCGTCCGGCAATTCTACAGGAAACATCGTCCATCGTGGCAACAGGAAACAGGGCCAGATGAGATAACTAGGCAGTAGAGACGATCAGTACCATCGAGTTGACAAGGGCGAAAAAACAGTTGGATGAAAGTGTTTAACTGGTGTGGTATACTCCAATGTGCACCTTAATGAATAGTGAAACCGACAACAAGTTGTGGGCTGACCAATCATCCAAAGGATTCTCGATCGACAGGGAAACTGCTGGGATACATAGGTAAGTCAGTGCTGTGAAATCAGTAGAAAGACAACCACTGCAAATAAAACTTACCACAACAAGCTCGCACATCTGCATCAAAGGTAAACCAACTGGAACAAGGCGAGCTGAGAAGCGGGCGTATGAAACCATTTGTTCCTGAAAGTCACTTGTCATGTAGCGAGAAACCACCATGACCAAAGCGAGGAACAAATAAAGCAGATCTAACACGGCCATGGCAGTCAAGTAGACGGTGGCTCCGGATCGATTCAAGCCCAGATTGTATGCTGGGAGCAGGACCAAGTTACTCACGATCCCTCCGAGGCACAGGAAGAAACAGGCAAACCCAAGCACGTAGTGGTTTGCCTGACTCATTCCTGGATGGTCGCATAAGTAATCGTCATAACAATTGGAGTCGTTGGAACGAAGAGATTCAATCAGCTGGAAAACTGAGGCATTCGATGTTAGTTCTCCCGTGGCGGTCGTTACAAAGGCACTAGTACATGTAACAGGAAAAAACAGGTAAATTGGGATACACGTTGTGGATACCAGAGGTATGGTTAAACATATTGCAAGTACACATTTGCAAATGAGGTTAATGTTAACGGCAAACTTAAATGAATCGCAACCGAGTCTCTCGTTTATAGTAACTTCCTGCTAAAGGTGATGCACAAAGGTCGTCTCATGTTTCGGTTGCAACGATCTTCAAGGGGCTGAAGTGGTTTTCTTGATACAACATTGCTTATAGTTTTGGAGGGCATTCGTAAACCTTACAATTAGTACAGTATCAAGGAGAATACTCCTAATGTCATTTGACATTGTGTTCTTTCATGATTAGAAGCTCTGAGCGATCGCGCGATGGTTCTATCATTAAGCACATTGAGTGAGTGCGCTAGTTCCAGTTCAAAGACAAACGGCGATTCAAAAGTTGCGAACATATTTCACGTTGAATTTCACCGGAAATTAGTTAACTGACTGCCAAGGAAGAACTACCTAGTTCGATAGATTGTAAGCCCCGAAGAATATGCCACCAAAGTGATAAATGTAACCAAAACGCTCGACTCAATGTGCGGACGCACTCCTCTGTGTGCCAAACGGTTGCCACATGCTGGCAAAACTAGAGGGCGATTGTGTGAGTATGAAATAAAGTTCGAACGTTATCCAGAAACGCATACTCCGCGAAAGCGTTCGACGAGCAAGACCGCAGAAATGAAAACCGGACTGCAAGTGAGTGCGTCAAAGTGCATATAACCCTCGGCTGCTTGATTACGTTCCAAATGAATGACTTCGTTACCGTGGAAGTGAAAAGAAGACAAACATAAAGCAAGCTAACTATGGAGAGAAGATTCAATTCAAAGGTTTCCTGAAAAGTTCAGAGCTAACCACAAGTCAGCTTGAAACAGTCCCAACTTTCGTCCGTAGCGTACGAAACCGAACCCCAGCACAGTACAGATATAATTATCCTGGTTTATCGGTTTAATCAATACGCAGAATTTTGTGTTATACAGAATGAATGAACCACATCACTGAAGGTTTTGTTGACTTGATCCTCCAGAACTGTATACTTTGAACTGATGCTAATTTGCATCGTGATTCCTTCAAGAGTGGCGCCGGTCGAATTCTGGTATACTGGGTATTGCAAATATGTTATAAATAAACTGATGATAAGTTAGAAGTGTGTTTTATTAAGCTACCGCCTCCAGGTTACACTGCGCAGTCTTTAAGTTTTGTTTGCAGCTGAAACGTATTCGAAAGCGACAAAACATTACCTGACAGTCGTTGTTGTCTCGAGCGACGCACATGTCCGTGTAACTCCTGAGCAATTCAAATGAATACACCACTCGTGGACCTTTGTGATCGCTTCCGCAAAACCATCGAAGCAATAATCCCGGTACTCCAGTACGCCTTTAGCATACTTCATATAGTCATCATATGGTAGCTTTAAAGCCTCTTCGACCGTCGGCAACTCATCAAGCCGGGCCAGATACTCCATCACCCCAAGTCAGTCAGGGGTCTAAAAATGCGGGTAAAAGTAAAATAAGAAGCCAAAATTCCGTATTTATGAGAAGACTTTGTTGTATCCTGACAGCACATAAAAACGAAGTAAGAGTTTCGCTTTAGGTGAACACCGATTGGCCCCAGCAGTTTCAGCCCTCGGTCATATCGTACTTTAGTTTGGTTTCTGTAGCAGAATGAGTCGGCTTCACAGAAGACCCGTACTACCACTGCTCAAGATTGGATGCCAGAAGACAGAACCGTAAAGACTGAGAACTGACTTTGTGGCACATTGGGTTCCACACTTTAGTTGTATAAAGACAAATAAGGTACACCTTCGCTTTACCACGACTGTTTCCTTATTTGGGATAAGCCGGTGTCATCGGATGGTGTTCAAACATGGCTGGAAATCGGAGGCAATATTAACACAGAGTGACAACTGGGGTGTACTTCAAAGTCGCAAACCGTTGGCAATTTGATAGTCCGGATGGCCACGTCACCACGTCCAGCCAGGTTTTCAATTGTCCACCCAGGCAACACCGTCAGCATGTACACGGTTTGGGTGATAAAGCCGACCAGCTGAGTTCAGAATCAGATTTGTTTAAGTGGTTTCATTTAAGTTGCTTACATTTGACGGCGACCTGAGGGTGTTCTATGTTGCCGAATTATTTCGGACTTTGTCCTGCAATCCGAGCAATAAAATCAGTCTCACGCACCAGGTGCCAAGCATTATTCTTCTTTGGTAGCATAATTAGGATAGCGGCCTTGTCCACATGAACTTTATTACGAAAGCCATATGGTTCAGTGGTTAGAGCGCGAATTTACTGACCGGAAGGTCCGTGGTTCGAACCCGACCTCTGCCTCTTGACCTCCCCTGTCTAGGCTTGGGCAACCTGGCAGCATCCTAGCCCCTGTGCTTCTTTCTGGTGGCATGGCAGTTAGACACCGAAAGAGTGCTGGAGCTGAACGATTTTTTTTTATTACGAAGGCTTATTTCCTTGAACCACGGTAACCTGAGTTGTGAAAATGCTCCTCGAATAGCAGTGATCCGAAAGGTGATCTTCCGCGACGTGGTGGGTCTGAAGTATGTAAAGGGAATTACCAGTTGGGTCGTCCCACTTGTCCTGAAAAGTGTACATGGTGTTGTAGCTATACTGGAAGCTTTGGTTTTGGAACCGTTTATAGGAAGTCCAGTTTAAGAAGGTTGAAAATCGGTCTCATCTTTTCGAAGTAGCGGCTGAGGATGACGTCATCCTGGCTCTGTGTCCAATGCTTAATGAGTGTTGCATTGTCCACTCAATTTCGTGGTGGGGTAAGATGGACCGAGAACTCTACCAAGTTTCAGTGGGATAAACACTTAGTTGAACCAGGTCCACACATTCGCACATGCACATTCACAAATGTATGGTAAGCCTTGATAAAATTCAAGGGTTCGGTCGGCTTTCATTATCGGTACGCTATTCCAAGGCAGGTCGCAACCGCCCAATTCAAACACCAATCAGCATCTTACTAAACAGACGACAGTAGCGTTTTAGTACGTGACATAAAATGAAGATTTAGTAGACAGAGTCTCTGTCTGGTTGAAACAAACTTTGGCTTGGTTGCACTCGTAGCCAACAAGACTGGACGTTATTGGGGTGAAATGATTTGTGCATCTTCATAACCCACTTAGCTATGATGCAGAGTGCACATGTGACAAGCGACAATCTTCTCATACCAGGTTTGTCAATGGATAGAGCTTTGACTAACATGGTCCCCTGGTCATCCAGACAAGGGGATGCGACATGTGTATCAACTTGCTCCGTAAAAATTTGGATCCCTTTGTTGGTCTTAGATCAACAGCTGCTGCCCTATGATTGGGCTTTTGAGTAAACGACTCTGATTAGGGACCTTGATCGTCTCCCTGTCGGGGCTTGGGTGCCACTGAAGTATCATGGATCACGCAAGCCCCTGAAAAGCAAAAACTACGAACAATCTTATGCCCAACGGTTATCGAGTGGTGTCATCAAGCGGGTCGCCTTACTTGCTGTATAGGGCGTGGGCAAAAAACGGGTTACCAATTTCAACCAGGTGAAAAACGCTTGAAACCGATTGAGTAATCATCGTTTTCGGAAAAGTTTGGTAACAATCGGTAGATTTATTGCTGGGCAACGTTTCGCTTTTGACACAAAAGCTTCGTCAGGCCAAGTGACTAGGTTACGAGGTTGGTCGAGATTTAAGGCGGAAGGAGAACCAATCATCTAAGTCAAGCTAAATCTCTGTTGGGTGTCGGCCGAAGGATTTTGTGTGTTAGGGTGGGTGACCAAGTGTTGGACCTAATTGGATTTGGGTCCAGCCTAGGGTGTAGTTGTTCTGGTTCGGTTCACTTA
>SJOL01006971.1:111071-155192 GCA_004794785.1 Opisthorchis felineus | reverse complement strand
GGGTCTGTTCGGTGGGCTTCACTAAGCAACTGCATGATAGAATCTTTGCTGGGGGTTGCATGAAGATCCAATTTGGAGTAGATATCACATTCTTTGCCCTCGGAAACTGTCCTATCAGAGAGGTAGATATTGTGGCCAAGGAGTGCAACATCCGTGTCTGTGGTCTCACAAAATGGGCACGTTTCACTTGCACAAATCGGGCGTGGTTGTGCAGAGGCTCTTAGGCTTCGGAGTGCATAGGCTTTGGGTCGTGACGAACAGGCATTGAGAAACATTACTAGTAGGTATGAGGACAAGCTTATTATGCTGCCTAGTAAGTTGGCCACCTTGCTTTGGGTTTAGCCACAGGGGTCACAATGTGCTTTGATTCAAGCAGACATCAGAGCACGGCTTCCGTTTGAACTGTGGTACAGCAAATATTCCGGTAAACTCCTGGAGGGGCCGGATAACAACAGCCAGAGAAAACAATACTAGGTTATGGGTTTACTCACTTTGAAGATAAGCCTGCAAATCACTCAGACCGGGCATGGCTCATCATCACAACAGCTGATGGGAAAAGATGAACGACTGGTTGGACACCGGCGGTAAGTAGTACGCGTGGGAAGGTTACAAAGCCCACAAAACCCGATTCTGTGTGCTTAGGCAGCTACTGGGCTGCAGCATACTATCTCAGGTCACTAGCAGCAGGTTGTCCACCACGGACATCAACGAGGCAGGATTTGCATTCAGGCGATCAACGGCTTCTTGCAATTTGTGGCTTTTCAGATTTGCGCCGACCGCAGCCCGTCAAGCAACCGACTGAGCCGCCTTTGTAGGCCACTGATTTGTGGTTGCGATGGTTTGGAAACTAGTATTATGAGTATTTTTGCTCTTCTGGGTTCTAATCAGACAGCCAGCGTTGGTGGATTAGTAATCCACCCAAGAACATATACATGAATAGAGTGTCTTACTGCATTAGATGAAACGAGACCTTAAAACCGGAATTCCGTGAACACATCATAGCCAAGTCACATAAGAGAAGAGGCACATACATTTATTAGCAGACTAAGAGCACCCGCGGGATGCAGCAGAGGCTACAAATCAGTTGGGTCAAATATACCTGGCTCTATTAATTCCAATAGTTTGATATCGCTGCCATGTGGGTCTTGGTACTGAGTGTTTCAAAACAGGAAAAATGCACACAAAGTTGTGTAGCAGGCAGTTTTTGGCACGTAGCCGTTGATTTTGAGGACCTCTTCGAAGAAAGTAATAAAACAAATTCATCTCATATTCTTGTGTACGCCACTCGACCTGCAGTGACGTTTGTGAGGCATACTCGAGGCTGTCAAGATGGGGCACTCGCCCTCTCAGGGAGTCGCCGGCACTTCTCTGGCTGCCGTTTGTCACATCTCAAAAACATATTCCCGATTCTGCACAAACAGATCACTTATGGGTGATACGCACACAGTGAACCATGAGGTATGGGATAGTGGCTACGTGTGGTGCAGTGCAGCGCGTACACTCCGCAAAGGATTCTGTGTGCCATTAAGTAAACAAAAACCAAACCAACCTCACGGTATTGTACAAACGAGCCAGACGATCAGATGGTTTACATGTTGGAGATTGCACAACCAAAGTACACAGGTTCTGAAGGTTGCCTACTTACTTCCTAGTAGCCTCAATTGCATAGGATTGCAACAACATGGCGTCAAAGCGGAACGCACTTCTGCCTGCTTGCACTTGTGCCGCCAGCTTATCCAACGCGAACCTCTTCACCTGTTATTTTCGCCGATAATCAAACTAAATATGGCGAACGCTTCAGGTGCAGGATCCAAAGTCTTGCTTTCTACTTAGGCATACGGAACCAAACGATCGGTACCTAGGGCATCAGTATTTTTAGCTAAATAAAGCAAATGAGTTGGTTCGAAATGGCTTGTTAAAATGTATCGTGGTGTGTACCCCGACGGTATGCATGGTGTCTCGGTGTCTCCGAAGGACTTAACCTGCCATATTCTGGTAGAGCATGTGTGGCCGTCGATATCTTCTTCGATCCCAACACCAGTAAGCGTCCCCACCCGCAAAGCTTAATCAGGACCACGGGGCATATCCCCTGCCGCGATTAGATCAGAACTTCGGATACTTAGCACAGTCACTGGGTTGGGATCTTTCCAGACGCATTGGCTGCAAACTTTTGCTATTAAAAAATCATTTAAGCAAACCACGCAGGTTTCACAAGCCCCCTTTTCCAGCCGTCGTTTTACAGATAGTGGATAGCACTTAACTTGTGTTACCATATGGTGGTAAACAAGATAACAGGTGATTGAAGGTCGTGCATTATTTATATTTACGCAAAACCGGGCCAGGCAGCAATTGCTGTGCGTGTCGCTGGTCACTGGGAGACGCACCAAAACTACCAACCTTGCCCGAGTCATCGAGTTTGGCCCGGTTTTAAGAGTTGCCTAATACACTAGTAGTACAGCCACTCATAACAAAAAGCATCATTGTTGCATTTTTGTCAGCTGGGCGCACAAGTACTACATTACAATGTTGCAGGTGACCTTTTACCGATCACCCAAAAGCCGTAAAATTCGGTGACTGTCAACCAGCCATTTGCTAAGCACGAACCTCTGAAGCTAAGTGAAATCTTTGCTGAATCGTGACGGTGTAGAAGTAGCTGTAAACTTGAAACAGGCACAAAATTGAATGCAAATATTCATTCAAACTTCAACAAAACTGAGGATGGTTATACGATTTCTCAACTTTCGTATGCATCCAGAGAGCTGCCACATTTTAACGCAAAGCTGATTCTTCGAAAATAGTGGCATCAACCGAACTTTTCAGGACAAGACGGCGATGGTCAGCCTCTGCTCGGCTGCGTCCACACACCTGTTGTTCAAAAGACAGATTACCAAATAGTCTGAGGATTCAGCCTATTCCATTACGGAAGACAACCACAAGAGTCATTCACGTTGTGTGCGCCCATCTTTTCTGGAGTAAGCAAAAATCTCCATATCTTCAGCGCACTGAAGATGTCTGCAAGAGTGGTGACGAAGCGTTTGCAAATCCATTGCAAAGTTCGGCGAACAGATCAGCAGCCACCCGATCAATTACCGAATACTAATGTTTATTTCCAACTGGTGAGTGGCATGCCGTCAGGGATGATCGTAGTGTTACAGTCAGAATGAAGTGTGGCTGGCGAGATTTGTGTACTTGGGATTGCGCGGTAAAGGGACGGGGCCAACTCAGTGGGCGTTATCCGATGTAGGTGCGGTGGCCCCCAAACCAGCACGGGCGGGGAGGAACAGTGATTACTGCTTTTTTCTTGTGGGGAAAATATCGATGTGAAGCAAGATCAGATCGACAGAATTTGGAGGTGGCAGACAAAAACAGAACGAGGGAGGGCAAAACAAGAGACATCCTGCCTGACACATGACAAGAAAACTGCAAATCGCGGAAAATGAGGAACCAGAGCAACGGATCTGGTGAACCAGCAGAGTTGGCGTAATCCAGCCGGTCAATTTGAACTAAAACCTCAAACCACCGCTGAGGCCTCGTGGACTTTGACTGTTGGGCTTATGGACAGGGTCGCAAAAGGCGTAAGTGAATATGATGAAGTGGAGGGACTAGCAATACGGATAAATGGTAGCAGGAATCTCAAAATCGTGGTGCACAATGAAACCGTAGAGGCTCACTGGCGTCGGGTGTAAAAGTTCCTTAGAAGAATGAGTTGGTGGCAACAAACAAGCCGGAACGCGAACTGTACAGAAGCTTATTGAATTTGTGGAGAGCACAGACTGAAAGTCCACCAAAATGGCTAAATCGGAACAAAAGTTTCAGCAGACTAGAATGAATGCGTCCTGGAGGTGGCTGGGGCCAGGCGTAGAGTGTGTTCGCACTTGCAGTTAATTGAACGAGCAGGCGAGAGGGTACGGTCAGGAGTAGGAAGGAAGTAGTTGCGGGTGCGCTATCAAACTGGGTATGGCAGTGCCGTGCTTTCGTTGGACCGACATACTTCGGTTTTTGTACAGCCCCGTAACGGACGTCCTATTTAAGGCCATTAGGCTGGGATGTGCAATTCTGTTAGCAGCGGGATTTTTTAGGTTGGTCAAGGAAATCCGCAGAGGGAGAACGAAGCCGATGTTAGATTGCAGTGATTTCGAACAAGTAAACGGCAAAAGGTCGAGGGATAACCAGGGCGCGGTGGATGCAGATGAGGCGGCAGCTTCTATCGGAACAATGGGAACAGAATGCAGACGCCCAGAGAGTGTGAACTATGGGCTAAGTGATGACGGAGTGTTAGCTACCAGCCCAAACAGAGGTGTATTGCAATATTATGTGTGCATTTGCTTCATGGATTGTGTGGCGTATAAGACGTTCTCAGGTATGGGAAACTCTGACCTTTGTTTGGTTTATGTTGGTTAGGGCTAGGCAGGACGAAGCACCACTAATCAAACAGAGCGGAGAGAGTGGTCCAGGGCTGGGACCTAGCTGGAAGGAACCTGGTACAAGTTGCCTCGAGAAGAAGTCGGGCCATTAATAGGGCACACTCTGATCAAGCAGGCACTGCGGGTAGCTGTTGCTTCAAGCAAGTCAAAGAGGTAGCAAGGTATAGTAAGAAGGTGCTTCTACTTTTTTCAAATTACTGTTTTAATTATTTTTTCTTTTTTTCGCCTACTAACTGTACCTTCGTCAGACTCAGAGGTGATTTGGACCCGATTCATAAAGGAGATCAGGGAGTAGTTGTGTACTAATTTGAGCAGCCGCGGCTCCACACGTAAGGAAGTTATCTACAGACTGCGAAAGCGTGTGTCGGTGTGTGATATTTCGCAACCGATCGAGGAGACTGTTCCAGATGCGAGTGCAGTAGACTAGGAAGAACTAGTGGCGTATGTTTGTGCTCCCTGGAGGGCACACTAAGAAGTTTCTGGATTTACGGAGTTTATAGCGAGTATATGACTTTGTGCTTGGCGTAACCTCTGCTTTAAAAGCAGTTCGGTAAAACAGATGGTGTAGGAGAGTTAGATCTAGCTCTAACCGTCAAAACCGTAGTGGCTCAGGGCCCAAAATTATGCATCAGGAGCGGTAGGAGAGAGAGCTGGATTGTGGGAATACATTTTTGGTGAATGACGTTCTCAAGTGCCAGTCTAGAACTTTGGGTATAAAGGGAAGAGAAAACAGGACAGAATTCCACAATTGGTCACATGCATAGCTTGAAAATTTCGACCCTTGTGTCTCGAAGATGGAAGGAGCGTAATATTAGAAGGCAGAGCTTACGTGCACTGGCGACCTGCAACTGGACTTGGTGAGAAAAGCTAAACGTACAAGAGTATCTAAGACCAAGGTCTTTGGTCTCTGTGGAATGAGTGACAGCATTCCCATTAATTGTGAACGTATCAGCTGGGATGGAGCAGCGGCAGGAAGTTATATGGGACTTGGAAGAGGAGAAGCTTAGGCTATAGGTACTTGACCAGCGAGTCAGAGAGTCTAAGTCCTGTTGGATCTGGCGAAAGGCAAGAGTTTCAGCAGAGGGGGGAATGTGTAAGCGATTTTTATATCGTCCGCAAAAAGGAAGGGTTTACCATGGGACAGGGCGCCGAAGACGTTTTTTATATACAGTACGAAGAGGATGGGGCCCAGTACGCTCCCTCGAATGGCTCCACTGGTGATCGAAAGTGGGAATGAATGTTTGTCGCCAATTTGTGTTGTCTGCGCCCTATCAGATATGTAAGGAATGAACCACTGAAATAAGGATCCAGTGATGCCAATAGAACTAAGTTTATTCGGCAGGGATGCATGAGGGACGTGATCAAAATCATTTTGGATATCCAAATAGACTGTTACAATATAGTGCCCGGCATCGTAGGCTGACATGACGGTCTCAAAGAAGTCAAGCTGACAGTCATCGACGGATCTATGAGACAGAAACATTTACTGTCAGTCATCTATGGCATTTGTTGCTAGGAGAACCTTGTTTAACGGGCCTTGACCAGACGTTCTGCGGTTCTCATTAAAGGAGGGGTGTGATGGATCCGTCTGTAGTCGGAAGTGGTTCGCCTAGATCCGGATTTGAAATGAGGGAGATCAACAGATTGTTTCCACCGGGAGAGGACGATTCCACAGTTGATTGAATGATTAAAAATATTTAAGACATGGGTTTTGACATAGTGACCGCGTTGTCTCAGGGCACGTGATGGTATGCCGTCGGCCCCCGGCACGGCGGAGTCCTTGAGGGTTTGAAGAAGGGCTGATACATCAGCTAGGGCGATGGTCACGCTGCTAAGAGACGGGCGGTTACTCTGTTGTGGAGATGTGGAATGTGCAGCAGGGATTGTGTGATTGAGTTTGGGAGGAACGGGCAAGCAGCAGCTGGCAAAGTAAGCGTTCAGGTGGTCGGCTATATTGACAGGATTGGTGATAAATCTACCGTCGGTGGGACGCGGACAAGTAACTGAGTGACTGTTTGGGGTACAGCGCCTACAGAGTAGGCGTTTGAGTAATTTACAGCGATAAACGGAGCCCGAGAGTGGTGCTCCCATTACGACATTCGAGGGAAACCCGCAAGGACTCTCGGTCAGTCGAGAGCTTGCTGATGGGGAGTATTGAAGAGAAATCTCGAGGTTTCCGATATTTTCTACCAGTTCGGTGTATTTTAGTATCCAAGTCTTTCAGTAACTTCTCATGTGAGAAATACCAGGATGAAAACTTTTAATGGGAGAAGCAAGGTAGAGAGGTCAATAGGTTTTGGGGGAAAGTGCCACAAATGCGTTGTGTTTGTTGAGAGAAAGAAGTCGTTCCAGTCCCAGGAGGCCAGCAAGGATGAAAAAGCCAGCAAAATATCTGGGGACATAATGTGAAATAGAGAGAGACTCGAAGGAGCAGTTGCGGCATAACTGGCTGCGTTGCACGAAACGACGCAGTGGTCGCTTGCTGGGAAGCAAGGACCAACTGCGGCAGTAGCCAGATGATCCTCATTTGAGAATATTAGGTCTGAGGTATATAGGCCACGAGTGGGGCTACGTACAACCTGAAACAAACCCTCTCCACTTAGTTGGGCAAGCAGCGAGGCGTAACAAGTAGGGCCCAAAGGTGGAGACCAGGAAATATCTGGTAGGTGAATAAATGTTGGTAAGTACTACTGAACAATCTGAACTTAGTCAGAGCGCCTGTCGGCTGGCTCTAAAGAATGTGGAGGATAAGCGCCGCCTCTCTTAAATGCGAGACGCTTCTTTGGACACTGAGGGAATAGATGACGGTGCGCGAGTATAAAATCAATAAAAGGAGGGAGATGAGAGAAGTGGCAGGCTAAGTATTATTTGTTCGTGAGGCGATAACAGGGAGAAAATCTTTGAGTCCTAAGTTAGACTGTATCAGGTGCACCTCAGTCTTGGACTTGGCCGCCTAGTTGAGCTGATAGTTTCGGTAGGACGGTGGAAGTAAATGTTGGTGGCAATACGTCAACGGCAACGGTAGATGAGGTATAATAATAATGTTTATTCCCAGCTAGTGGGTAGCATACCTTCAGGCATGATCATAAAGTTACAGCCAGAATAAAAGCATGACTGGTGGGGTTTGTGGGTACTGGGAATTTCGTGGAAAAGGGACGGTGACATAACCAGTGGGCATTATCCGATGTAGACTTGGTCACGCCTGAAGCGGCATAGGTAGGGAACCAAAATTACAATGGCGCTTTCTTTCTTATGGGGAACATATCAGATGAGACAAGATGCTATCGTTAAGATTTGAGAGTGGCGGACAAAACCAATACAAGGGAGTGCATAGCAAGAATGTTCCTGACTCGTACGTGATAAAAATAATTAAAAAAATTGAATGTGCATAAAACGTGGAACCAGAATAACGGATTTGGAGAGGCAGCAGAACTGGCACGATCTGACCGGCTAATTTGAACTAAAGCCTAAAACCGTCACGGAGGCTTCCTTGCCTTGGGCTGTTGGACGTATGGCCAAAGTCACGAAGAGCGTAAGGGGGAAATATGCGGTTTGGATAACTGGTAGTGGGAAACTCAGAATCACAGTGTGCAGTGAAACTTGAGAGACGCACTAGTGTTTCTGCTGGAGCGGGGTGGGTGTAAGAGTTCCTTGGGAGAAGTAGTTCATGCAAACGCACAAGAAGGAACGCGAACTGCACGAAAAGTGACTGATTTGGTGAGGAGTACAAAGTAAAAGACACCGAGATGTTTAGTTCCAACGGAAGTTTCAGTAGATTGGAATGAACGCCTCCCGGGTGTGGCTGGGACAAGATGAAGATTTTTATTGTGATTGTAGGTAGGGGAACGAGTGGGCGCAGTCAAAGCAGAAGGTGAACAGTTGCGGGTATGCTATCCAACTGGGTATGGCAGTGCCGTGCCGTGCCGTCACTTCACTGTGATACTTCAGTTTCTGGACAGCCGCGTGACGGACGTCGTGACTGAGGTAGTTGAGCTCGGATGTGCAATTTTGTGGGCAGCGGGAGGTCGTGGGTTCGCCTGGGTGCTCCGCGGGGAGAGCGAAACCAATGTAACATCGCAGGTAGTTTTTTTGTCCGGTCGGGGATCCCTTCAGGTGTAATGCACAGATCGGGTGGAGTGGATGACGGCTAAACAGGCCGTCCATAGCACGTATTACCGCAGGTCGAATCTTGGGAATAAGATGAAATGGGATGAGATCACTAAGGCCCGGAGTGTTATAGGAGTCATCAGACAGGATATAGTCCTTTAGTAGAGAAAAAACTGAACGTTTGCAACAATTAGGGAGGTGACAACAAATGGTTATACGGGACGGGATGGGGCTGGATCTGTACTTTGTAGACTAGTTATCGAAGTCAAGCTGATATTGCCAGTATACGCTATTATACTACCTGAGACAGGACATTTCGATATGAGTAGGCAGAGAGGCGGTGTAGTAAGGGAAACCTAACACTTAAGGACTGACGGTGGTTGAACTTCTGAGATGATGGACTGGATGTTCTGGAGGTTATTAGTGAGTTTGGCAATACTAGGACAATCTAGGAGGGAAGTTGAATGTAAAGGGGGTGGTCACCAGTCCTTGAAGCACTATTATCAGCTCTTATCTAGAAGTGGAATTAGATTTTACGATTTACTGAGAAAGAAGTCAAAAGAGCTAGCCTTAGCGTATCAGATATACACGAAGTTAAGACTTGCAAGATTTCTTTCAGAAATATCTGGCCGGATACTGAAGATCACGGCAGGGTCTGTTTGCAAGCGCAAACCGAGGAGCAATATTTAATGTCTCAGATAGAAGCCCGTAGTTTCAGAGGGTGCTAATTCGGTTAAGTATGAACTTGTTGCAAGTTATAGTAAGGACGTCAGATCTGTTGTCTCTTTCGAGCTACGTATTGGGAGCGTCAGAAAACAGAAAACAACTGAAATTGGTGGTTAGCGGTGTTAGTGAGACAAGCCTTTTGTGGAATGCTACTGACGAGCTTGTGCATCGGGTAAGCCTAATCAAGTAAAGAAAAAAACAGAGGCCAGAGGGGGTGCAGGCACTGACAGAAAGCTATAAAATGAACAAATAATTGGTGTAAAATTCAGGTAAAATGCTACGGATTGACTGGTATCTAAGAGCCAGAGACCGAAATGTTTTAACTTTGCCTATTAGGCCTTAGTGAAAACCATCCTACTTATGGTTCACTCCTTTGAAAGCCCAGAGAAACATAGGTACGCATCTTGCAAAAGCTCCGACATATATTCGCAAGGGGGATTCCGGGTTACCGAGCATAGATTACGGATATCTGTCAACATATTTTCAAGAGAGATTTGCAGACTGCGTGGCGAAATTATTACTACACTCGAAACGATTCTAGGATTAAAAGGGTTAAATTAAGCAACCATGGAATTCTAAAAGACAAGAGCGCCAATCTTAGGTGGATAAAAGATGTTTCCGCCTAAACACACCTGAGCTTTTCTTTCCTGAATGTATCGTAATCCGCCCAGGTAAACTATCACGCGAATGGTAGGTGCTACAGCGTTAGGCAATTTTAGGCGTTATCGGGCGTGTTTTCGCCTGAGATCTTCCTCTCACTGTGTTTAATTGCCGCGGGATTACAGCAGGAACATTTTTATTAAACTGAAAATCATTCACAAGCCCTGTCACCGCACACTAAATATCTGTCAGCGGCCGCCTAAGAATGCAAATTGAGCTGTCCGCAAGATGTTTCGTGACAGCTCTTTAGGACGAATTGAAGAATGCGTCATATCAAATTTTGCCAATCGTCTTTTGATCTCTCGAAGTAAGAACATTCGTGAATATAAATTTTTACGGAAACCAAATCGGCAGTCCTGGCGGCCGTTAGAGAACCGAGACATCAACCTACAACATCTGGTGTCAGAATCTGGATGACTGCCTGCTTTTGCCCACGAATGCTCAGCTTCTTTTCTGTCCCCTCTTGCCCAAGAAAACTCTCCGAACGATATGGCCTTAGCAGTAAAATGCGCTACCTTCCCGAGTTTTTTCCTGGTTGCGCCGTGCAGCTAAGTAGAGAGAATATGCTAATGGCAAGTATATGGTTTGCCGTGGTGTAAGATAGCACAAACGTCTCAGATTCAGTCAAAAGAGCGCTGGGTTATAAATGCTTGATTTCACCCAAATAAATTCGACACCATTGGGGATTTGTTAAAACAGCAGAAAATTAGGGGATTTTTCATTGATCTAGTTTTTTGGAAAACATTTGCTTGGAACAAAAGTGCCGAGAGTTTTCTTTCGGCTCAAATGGTCAGTCAACGCGTAATTACCCAAACTCCGTGACTGATGGCTGGGCAACGCTACAGCCTGAGCTGTATTGGGCAAGGGTTCATCTTTGTGAGGCTGATTATCGTGGAGCCGATTGGCCATTGACAGGACGTTGCACAAATCGCGTCAGTCAGAATAATTGAAAATGCAGGTCACAGAGGACAGTAGGTCAAGCACGGCATTTGTGCCGAAGTTAAGTAGGCAAAAAAACATTCAATGGTTTAGGTAGCTTTACTCTATGGGAACCCCCGATAATGATTAGTGGACCAGAAATATGGCTGGGCGCCCTTTTTTCGTAGAGGAACGCATGCCGTGTTTTATTTAGTGTTTTGCAGAGATACGAAGGGCTTTCTACCAAACACTAATTCCTTAAGAAAATCGTTCTCTTTCTAAGACGTAAAGTTTAGCGAAGGCCACAGTAAAACTAAGAGGATTCTTTTTTATCAGCAAACGCTGCTCCCAAAATTGAGCCAACAAACATGTCCAGGCCAAATAATCAAAAGTTAACTTCTGAATTAGAAAGAACAGTCCCACCAGCGAGCAGCGTTTTCCCTTTTTGGCTGTTTACTGTCACCATAAATTATCCTGTTCAGTGGTGGCAGTCGAATGCGTTATCAAATTTTTGCTCCAGCAATGAAGGCGTAAAATGGTCAAGTGGCCAACAGGGTTGGAAGAAAAGTTTGCTGTATGCCTTTGTATTTTCCTGGTATTGTTGCATTTCCCACTGACTAGAAAAGTCTCTATACCCTACTATCACTCGTAGCTATCACTTGTTTCCTATGCTCTGCCGCTCTAGTGGTTGTCCTAAGTTTCGATCTCAGCATCCACCACGTTTCACTTTTTGTGCGGTTACTTACGTGCAAGAGGCAGGACTACCCACCAACTACTTTGGGTAATTACCGTTGTATACGATTTTCTACCTAACTTTAGCTGACGATCAGCTGTGACTCTCGAGGCACGATGATTATTCGAACTTTTATTTTGTACTGTTTTATAAGCTTTGGATCAACCAATCTCTCTGTCTTATTTTGCATCAAACTTTGTTGATACTCAAATGGCTCTTCGCTACAACAGCGCTCGGATGGTTAAAATATTTGGGCCATTATCAGGAACATTGTGCACTGAGGCTAAGTTCCGCATGGGATTTCGGTGGTTAGGTTTGTGATTTATAGGTTATTAAAGGCAACGGCTTGGTTTTTGCATATTACCTGTGATTGCATCGTAAGTGTTAGGGCGCCGCCAATTGAAAGTGCTTACGAGAACAAATGGCAAAAAATATTATGGGCGTTTTTGGGTCAGCACCAAGAAGAACGTGCCAAAATTTAATGCCACTGTCTTGCGTGGTAGATCGATTCAAGTCTCATATAATCCGATTAACAACAGTATTTATTGGGTCTTTTGGGCATCAAAAAATAAACTAATCCTGTTAGTTAACATCTAAAGACGTGGCGGACATTCTTTCATTAGGTACAATGCGTTTCTGACTCCGACAAACCGCCCACTGCGTAAGAGGCATTCGTTGGGTGCGTGCCTTCGACAGATTGGCAGGGAAAACCAAAGCCGCAGAATCGTTCAAGGAAAGCACCGCAAGTGCAGCAAAAGGCTAACTCGCAAAAAAACACCTCTGGTTCTTTTGGTCAAATTGCTCGTCTCTACATCATCCGCCACCATAGCCACACAAATAAAGTGCCACTTTATCGCACTCATCAGCCGATCATTGAAAGCAATCTCCAATTAATTTCGCGAAAACTAGGGTGTCTGAATTTGAAAATTTCATGGGAAATTATTCTATGCTGGCTGCATCTTTCAGTATTATGTTGCTGATGGCTTTTCGTTTAGGTAAGCAAACTTTCCAAGTCAACAAACACCGCCGATTCGCATGTGATTACCAGTTTACGAGATAAAGCATGAAATCAAATTGTAGCATATTCTAAAGGTCCACCATGTTATTCAAATGGGAAGTAACAGTCACAGAAGTTCCGATATAAGTTCCTTCCTGGTGGATTCTTGAAATTGTTTGGATTCGTTAAAAGTGATACAAATGGGCATCTGTGTAAGATCCACATTCTCAGGTATGTGCAACTGGTCATGACATAGTCAAGCCTTTTCAGACAATCTGCAAGGGAAGCAAAACATTCGAGCCAGGCAGCTGATGCATAACTTGAGGCCTGCCAGCTTATCCAGCTTCCTGGTTTGAGGGAGTATGGCCAACAATTCTCACCTTGAAGGATTTAGTCTGTGAACAGTGAGGGAAGCAGCACTCGTTCTCATATCCACGACGGTGATGCGGGCTTTTCTAGGTGGGCGCTTCAAGACCATTTTGCCTACTTGGTTAGCACATCTGCTATGTTTCGCAATAACTCCGTAGCAGTCCGAGGCAACGTAGACACTCCTGTCAAGAACGGATAACAAGTGTCCGAATTCCGGCTCCGGACACAAACACGGTACGTCGCCTACAGCCTTGCCATTTTATGTTGCAAATGCCGCGGTAGACGTTCTACTATGCGCCTGCGATTACTTAAGCAATTCAAGTCTGCCGTATAATGCATCTGTCCAACTTTAAGGTCATAGTTAGCCATCTTCCAGATCATTCCCGTGAGCTATCAACGTCTCCAGCAGTAACTGGTCCCATCTGCTAGTAATTCGTTCATGAACGACTGTGTAATGTCATATAGCCTGCCAAACTGAATCCTGAGAATATGAATGGATTTGGCAGAAATAAACACGCAGTGCTCGATGACCTCTTTTGCTTTCCCACAGCGATAATGGGGAGGTACATCAACTTGTTTTTATCGTCAAACAGCCGATCGGCTACAATCAGTTGAAAAACTGTCATGAATTTCCAAAATCCTATCGGATTTTCGTCAAACTTATCTATTTTCTATTTTCTACACATTGGCAGCTAGCGCCGTGGTGTAATAGTCAACGTATGGACCGTTCACTTGATGCGCCGTTCTTCGAGTTCCGGTGGCGACATCTTTTCCACGCAGATTCGTAGATAGCTGTGGGCATTCTGCTTCCCCCAAGTTCTCCTTTGCAATAAAGTGCTCGACACTCTCTCGACTGGATTAAGACCCACGTTTACAGTCGCCTGCAATTAATCTTTCGCCGCCAGAAGACTCAGGATCCAACAGTGTCTGCTTTCTAGACGCTGACATCTATTCTTGGATCCCTAACTCCCTCATCTGTAACACGAGCCCTTCTTCTTTTGTCTCATTTTCTAACTTCATTTTGACAGAATTTCTACCCGTATGCCTGCCGGATCTTACATTACCATCCAGACTTAGCCTGGAGGAAGAGTGTCGGAATAACAAACGAGGTGGAGAAAAACAAATGTTACAGTCAACAAGATTAGCAGAGATAACGTTCAGGATTCCACAAAGTTTGAGGTAACTTTCCACTTTGCGTTCGTGTCATATTGGTTCCAAACGTTCAAAAATTTCACTTCGAGCAAAATTCGGCATTTACAGAACACCAAACTTTGAGTACTATAGATTTTTTCGCAGACACACTGCGGAACTATAAATAAACACGGTTTCTGTCTCACCTTTCTCACCGCAAAACCTATTACGGTTTGCAATCACCGCCGGGCTGATGGTGGTATGGGTAGTTGTGTGGTAGGACATAGGGGGCGTCAACCTGGGCCCACGTTGTTTGAAGCCTCAAACGTTGCTAGAAGGATGGCGTCGGAAGGTCACACTGCTATTGAGTGCAGTTTATATATACCGCGACGTTGATGGTTATTCCTAGCCTCGGCACTAGCACTCGGACAGGAAACAGAGTAGCACCCTTCGGGTTGACGCACCCGTATAATAGTTAACGCATTGAGCATAAAATATCCTAACACGAAAGCTAAGTCTAGCCAAGACAGCAATATCATCAGACACAAGCATTCCAGGAGACAAGGCCTAAGGGCTCAGTAACTTCGTCGCGTTCACACCAATGATGTAAGTCTGAAATAGGTTATACCATTAAAATATGATGGTATGCTTTGCAAAGACAAGCATACTACATTGATCATAAAAATCAATCGCATGTACGTTTTAACTCATGCATTGTAGCGAACAGCTTGCAGCGCAGAGTGGACACACAATGTGTACCTTGCTAAAGCTTGGTCATTGCAACAAAAGCCCCGCCGAGAAGAAGCGGCACGGAGCGATGCACAGAGGACGAATACAATAATAATAATGTTTGTTTAGAGCTGGTGGATGGGATACCGTCAGGCACAATCAAAACGGTACAATCAGACTAAAGGCATGACTGATAAACTTTGTGGGTACCCAGGATTGTGCGGAAATGGGGCAGTGACACATATAGTGGGCATCATCCGACGCAGAAGCGGTCACGCCTGAAATGGCAGGACCAAAATGCCGTGGATATCGGGGACAGAGAAAAACAGCTGTTAGGGTTTTTCCTGTCCTTTGGAAAACATCTCAAGCTTGGGCAAGGTCAGACCGTTACAATTTGAAGAGGGTGCACTAAGACGCCTTGCTTGGCACGTGATAGGAAAACTGCGAATTGCAAAAGGTGGGGATCCAGAACAACGTATCCGAGGAAGTAGCAGTGTTGCAGTGACCCAGCCGGTCAATTTGCTCTAAAAACTGAGATCATTGCAGAGGCTACGTGGCTTTGGGCAGTTAGGTTTATTGACAGGGTCACAAAAGCCGCAGTTAGAGATGATGAAGTGAGGAAATTAGCAATACGGTTATATGGAAGTTTAAATATCATAACCAAGATGTACAGTGAGAATGTATAGACTCACTGGCATCACTGTTAAAACTGAGTTCTGTGTAGAAGTTCCCTTGGAGAGTGAGGTTGTGCCAACGCAAACCGTAAGGAAAACGATTGACTTTGTGGAGAGCACAAACTGAAATTCCACCGAGATGGTTAGATCCGAACGAAAGGTCCAGTTGTTTTGAATGGATTTGTCCTAGAGACAGCTGAGGCCAGGTAAAGAATTTGTTCATGGTTGCGATAGGGCAGAGTCAACAATAAGAGGGGAATAGTTGCAGTTGTGCCATCAGACTGTGTATAGTAGTGCCACGCCGTAATTGCGCTGATGCACTTCGGTTTCTGGACGGCCCCGTACCGGGCGTCATGGCTGAGTTTGTCGGACTTGTGACGCGCAACTCTGTGGGCAGCAGGCTTCTGGTTTGGCCCGGGAGATCCACACAGGTAGAACAAAGCCGATGAAAGGTCATCGGCAGTTTCGGTTCAGTTGGAGGTCTCATAAAATGTAATGCAGAAACGAGGTGGGGGGATAGAAAACATCCAGGGCGTTAGAAGTTTGAGAATAGGAGGGAATGCGATAAGATCAGTAGCTTCTGGTGAGTTTTAGGAAGAATCACATAGGATGGAGCCTATTAATAGAAAAAATTTTCATCACAGTTAGGGTGGTGACAACAGGTGGCTAATAAAATAGGATACCGGTGGATTTATGGTTAGTAGCCTAGCTTTCAAGGGCCGGCTCTGTAGCCTAGCAATCAGGGACTGGCTGAGCTTGCCAGTACAACGCTATTATAGTACAAGAGACGGAAAAAGACCAGTATAAGTATGCAGATAGGCGGTGTGATAAAGGACAGAAAACATATAAGTCCTGATAGGATAGAACCTCCAAAATGATGGACTAGTTGGGCTGGAATTTGCTACGTGAGTTGGACAGTATCACAATTTGGGAGGCAACGTAAATTGAGAGAAAGGGATACCAGTCCCCAGAGCACTTCTATCGGTTTCAGTCAACAAGTGACTCATGGTAAAATGGGCCACTGGGCGCCAGCCTTTAATGCTATCAGTAAGGGCTTAGGAATTTTATTATATTTTTACTTATTGCAAGTGACCACTCCTGGGAGCAGTAGAGAGAAGTGTGTGCGTTATGTTTGGTTGATGAAATGGGCTTTCGGGTGATGCAACCCCAACTAAGACTAGGGTGGCTACAGCTTTGCACTTCAGGGTATGCCATAGGCGTCCCAGAGTGTCTTCAGGCTATCCCGTTTGTTTTAAAAAAAATTACCAGACGAATGGTCACTTTTCCATCATCTGCAGTGTATACCGTTGCCAGATGGGGACACGACCAGGACACCAACACTGCTCTTTTTTTGGTTGTCCTGAATTAAAAGCCAGACCCAGAACTATCGGTAGGTACTGAGCCGCAGTGGAATTTTGACCCGGTAGTCTTTTATTACTATCGTCTCCACAAGCACATTTGAAAAAGTGTGCAATCACGCTGCAACTGATGGGAGGCTCAGACTGAGATGTAGTGATATTTCTTCTATTGTTTCGGGTCGAGGAAGTTCAACAGGCAAATTATATCAAACAATGGGTAGAAAATATGCTGAATGTGCACGAACTGGTTGGTTTCTGTGAGGGATACGAATAATGCCAGAAACAAATCATCCCTTCAGTAGTTATGTGCACATTTTGGGGTTGATTTGGTCGGCTGAGCTTCACTGATCGCTATCAATTACCACGATAACCACCGAGAGGTTACATGAAAATGACGACTAGCCCTGTCAAACAAGCGATGTAGATTGTTATCATTGTTATCAAGATGTGTGCTCAGTTTACTGAAACATTTAAAATTTAGAATTCAGATCTCGGAGGAAGCTGAGTCTTGTGGAATCATTGTCATCGATTCAGACAGCCAGGAGCCGTCGTCATCACCAGATTAACAAGTCTTTTATACAATGCTTTTCCTTCTTAGTCGGCTGTGCCGTTTACACCCACAAAATTCTTATTTCCAGTCCTTTGTTGTTGTTTCCGTGATGGTGTTGTACCTGGATTCCCGAGTGCAGTTTAAAGCCTTAGACAGAAATACAAATAAGACCTAACGGAGTTGTTCAGCTACGTTCTTGCGTATTGTTCCAAATCCGCATAAGTCTACTTTCCTCCCCCAGGCCTGCGCAGTTAAAACATTGCGCACAACCTGCCACCGCGTATAACTGCTGCCATTCGTCTTCCAAGGCTCAGCGATTTGTTACGCCATGGGACCACTCTAGCTACTAACCTTATCCACAAATTTGTTGTTGCCTTGTTTCCACGCCTAACTCAATGCGTCGTTAACTTGCTTTTTATAGGATGGTTGTTGGTTCATACTCGCATCAGTGAACCGTTTCACTGAGCGAATCGTAGTTCTTGGTTGTGTTTTAACCAAATTTCTGTTCCGTGGTGCTTAATGTTTTTGGAATATATCCTCTCAGAGAATACGCCAACTTGCAGGCATTAAAATAAAGCAAGCTCGCTGGAGTACCCAAGGTATACGCATTTTGGTGGCGTCGATATAAATGTCCTTTATGGGCAGGCTTGCTAAACACGATGTAAATCTTAAATGCGGCATATTTGGTTTAGATTCGTGAAATGCCCATTGCGGTGTTCTCGACCGATCAACTCGCCGGACACTATTATAAGGCGTAATGGTCAGGTATTTCCCCGAGCGAGTTCGGTCGGTCCGGCATCCTCGCTTGCACTATGTGAACTTTTGGGATAAAGGATCGACTGTTCCAGCTCACAACACAAGTTGCTTTAAGTTTGTTTAGCCTCTTTCATCAGTCCGGAATACAGTCTGGGGCCAAATCGTGACCTGGGTGAGGAATCTTGGTACTAGCTCCGCGAGATACAAGGAAGTTCACGGAAAGCTGTCGCACACATTATTGTGTTAACCCAGTAAGCTCGCGAAGGAAAAATTTCTTCCCCACGAATAAATCAACAAGAGGGACCCAACCTGAAACAAGATCGGAACTTAAACCGGACGAATCAGTTAAATAGATATAACGACGGCGCAGCAAAATAACTCTCAGCCATTTTTCAGCAAAGAAAGTACCAAAATGCTAGTAACCATTTTTAAATAAGACGATAAAACCTCTGACTTTTCATTAGAGGCCCAAATACGTGTGGAATGGGGGTTAGCTGGTGACCGTTAATTTGATAGGGCTAGCAAGGTAGCTGCTTAGGTATTCACCTTGATCAACACCTGCCAAACTATTCGGAAAGCATACGTTCGATGTCACCTGGAAACCGGAACATCGATCAGGTTGTTTGAACAACTTGGCCTCGCATTTCCCTTATTTGTTCCCGGGATTTGAAAAGAGTTGCCGGCGAAATTGGCCAGTTCCCGCCAAAAGGACTCGTTCAAACGAAGGCTTTGCGAGTATCTTTATGCGTCGCATTACTGCTTCTTTGAAAACGTAAGGCCCATAATTTCAGTCCACGGGGCACATTTCAGCGAACTGCATACTGGTCAGTTTTCTACGTAATTTGTTTCCCCTAGCTGTTTATCTTCCGTCGTGCTAACAAAACCCATACCGACTGATGTTTTCACAGATGGAATATCGGATGCGCCAGGGGGTATATCTTAGCAATATTCATGGGTGATAACAGGACAGACAGCACTTGCACCGCGGGATGGAATACAAAGGCCTGCTAACTTGACCTTAAGGGGCAATTCAGAACAGAGAACTACAAACAATGGTCATTCAGCACTTGTCTCTGAAACTCTTCGGACTCGTCAATAGCTACGTACCCACCAGCGAGACCAGTGAATCTTGAGCAGCCGTCACAATATCGGGCAACATATCGGAAAAATTCAAACTGAGCGCTCTTTTTAATATGTTCACAATACGGCCAAAGAAGTCATCCATTTAGTTGTTGCATACAGGATTATTAGAAATGAAACCATTTGAGTTATCGCGTGCTATAAATCGTCAATCATTCCCTGTCTCAAGTGTCATCTTGTTTGAATCACCGCACGCGATTGCTGTTCGCTATGCCCAGGTTTGATCGTCAGGTGGAAGGTTTCAGGGTTTTTATAGGCGGTGTCGATCCGCGAGTTGGAAAAGTCGATATCGAACGGGAGTTTGATAGATTTGGGCCAATAGCTGATGTCTGGGTTGCGCGGAACCCCCCCGGATTCGCTTTCATTGTTTTCAAGTATGCGGATGATGCTGACCGAGCCGTTCGACGAATGGATGGAAGGTAACCGTCGTGGTCGCTTCACTCCTATTTTGTAGCCGTCCTTTTGGTTCCCGGTTGAGGGTTGAACATGCCGTGAACACGTCGAAGACCAACGGCGGGTAAGTCGGTGAAGATGCGATTAATCAGTAGCTATTGCTCTATGCATGAATTATCCTGGTTGACTGGTCGGTGACGAAGCTACTAAGGAACCATCCTTCTGCCTCCTAACCGACTGCTTGAAGGACTCATTGTACCGCCACTTCCAGGATGGAACTCCACGTGTTGTTGCTCGCTGCGACTTTCCTCTATTACCGACCGATGAGGCAAGGTGGGAAAGATCCGGCTTTGGTGAACTCATCCGTGTAGTCTATCTAGGAGGAGTGTGTGACTTGAGCTTCACTTGCATTACTCGGTCCACCGCGGACAAGCTATGGGTGGAAGATGCCTAGGTTCGTCCAAGGGAAGGGATAAGTAGAGATATGTGGCTAAGTTTGGATGTAAAACTGCACCGATTGAGTGCAGTAAGTGGGAGTGTGTCAGTTTGATAAATACTCAATATTATCGAATGGATAACTCGATATATCTTGACTCCCAAGAGTAGGAAAACGAAAGGCCAATTCAGTAACGCGCATAGCTTCACTTAAAACCAAATGTTTTAACGCGACGTCGTACTGGTACGGATTCATTGGATCAATGAGCTCTATACGTTCTGGTGTGGCAGGTGATTGAAAAACGCAATGAATATATGTGCAGAGAGGTTTCCGGGGGTGGAGGCGAGCAGGACCGTCGGGGCACGAGGTGGCCACTGTACTCCGGAAGCGAAGCTGTTGTAGCCATTTAATGTTGCACGAGTTCATCAAATTTTCCGGATCTTATTGTGTGGGAGCCCGAGGGTAGTCGTTTCTCAGCTCTGTCATGTGAATTGTTATTACTATTCCGAGTGCGTAGGCTGTCACATGGCTAGGTGTCACTGTTGGTCTATTAGTAAGCACCAGCCGCCAGCTTCTCCACGTGTCAGTGGTATGACTGGTCGGCGAGGTGTCGCAGCAAACCCCTCTTGTGTGCGAACTGTGGGAAATGTGCGGCTAGTGGGTGGCAGATGGATGCATGCTTTTGTGCGAGCAACTGTGAGGCCTACCGAGTGATGAGAGACGAAGTCGCACTTAGATTCTTCCACAGGATTAAAATCTTCACCTATACTAATTCCATAGCCCAATTTTTCAGTAATTCTGTATACCAATGAAGTGGTTTCCTATTTAGCACCTGTAATTGCCCCTGTAGAGTAAACTCCGAGTTCGCACATAGTCCAACCAGAAGACTAGTTTCATTATGATGATAAAGATACTAAAGGATGGAGGAATGTATAAAAACCAGGACAAACCTCCAATGTACTCTCACTCGCTGAAGAACAATCACAATTTGTAGCACTGATAAAATGGAGCGCAGTCAAGCGGACCATGAAGAGACGCAAATGAAAGAGCGAGCAGGTTTACTTTCCAGTTCGACGAATTTGTAAGGGCCTTCGCCATGATTGGGAAGAGGAATGGACTGATAAAACAGTGGGCTTTTTGAGAACGCGATGGCAACTGCACACCGAGGAAGTGTATTGCAAACATGCTGGAGCTCGAGACATCACAACTTTTGAGGCACAAATTTACTGACCGGAAGGTCTCTGGTTCGGACTCAACCTTGACGCTCGGATTTATCCTGTCTAACAGTGGCAACCTGGCAGTATCTCGGCCCTCGAGTAGAATGGCAGCCAGGCACCGAACGGTTACTTTCTTAGTTACTATTCGGGTTCTTACACCTGCCCCTGGAAGCCAGAATGCCTCTTCTCACAAGAATAAGTAAGAGTAAAAGTGCCTTCCTCGGAGAGCAACTGACGGCATGGAGGTGGTTTGTTGTCCTCGCACAACCAGATTACTCCGCCTACGGCGCTGGCAGTGTAGACACGGATGGACAGTGTCATTAATAATATCAGCTGTGTGCATGATGTATGACCTTGCGAAAAGGCCTACGCCTTTGATATTATCTTCTGCAGCGTGTTGGTTCCTTTTGGAACATAAAATCCCTTATTTACGTACAGCGCTCCCACACGGTCTCTGATTTATGGTGATTGCAAATACTTCCATGACGGAGTACTTAGTTGAAAATGAGATTTTTAATAAAACCAGAACGAGAGGTTCCGAATGGCCTTATGAAAGGACGCAGTTTGCAAGCAGCATCGTACTTCTCAGTTTCGGCAAGTGATGTGGACATCTGTTTCGTTTGAGAAGCTTCCCTTTTGAACTAGGCGGCACTGCCCATTCTTTCTACCTACGGTTGGCCTGATTGTGCAGGTTTTATTTTGTCTTGTGTGATCAACACTTCACGCACGAAGTCATTCTAACGCCTTCATTACCCTGTTCCATTACAAGCAGTGGTAAAGTAGTTCACCCGCATTACATTCAACCGCGAAAGTACTGACCACTTGCGGTAGGTTTCTCCAGCTCAATCTTTTCTAGCAGTAATGAGCTAACTGGCGAATCACCTTCATGACGCTGCAACATTGGTCTTATTAGTCATGTGTCCATTCCTTTCGAAGTTGGGCACATCCTCTGGAGACGACTTCGAGTGATTTTGCAGATACGTGTATTACTATCGTCGGATCTATTTGCACAAAGTTCGATTGCTAGGTACATGCGACTCTTGCGGACGTGTCATTAGATTAGTCGATGGTATGGCCACTTATCCCAACCTTTGGCTGGCGACACGTCTTGTAGTTGATCCTCTGAATTTACCCATTAGGAAAAAGCAGTGGAGTAATCCGTTGGATGACAATTCTAAGACGAGCAACAGCTTCATAGCCTGACTCTAAAAGCTAGTTTCTCTCTAGTTCAGACTCAGAAGCATATACCAGACCAGTACCGCATAACCCTTATTTGCTGGTGAAGTTTGTATCTGAAATAGGCCTTGAAGTAGCCAGATAAGTAGAAGAGGTAAAACAGGCCGTATAATTCAGTCGACCACAAAACTTAGTACACAGATTGCTTTCGGCTGCAGTAGCATCGTTCGCCCAGTAAAAGGGAATGAAATCCACGAGCTGAGGCCTAATCAATGTATCAATGTCAGGTGGTTCTTTTTGTCCGTTATGGTAGCGTGAGAACTACGCAGTGAATGCGATAACTTCGATGAAGGATCGCCATTGCGTGAAATTGTCACCTCTGAGTCACTAAATATTCGTCTATTTTGTCCTTAGGGCCACTTTCGAGATGACGGCAGTCATCAACGCGGCTGTGTTAACTGCTAAGGGCTTTCAGGCTTCGTTTCCAAGGGGTGGACTGACCGCCCCAGGTTCTTTTTCATCCGACACAGTTGGGGAATAGGACTGTCGGGCACACTGCCCTATGGCATACGAAGTACCTGGCAGAAACACTGGTCTATAGAGCGTGATCTGGCTACGCCAAACTAGCCACTGGTCCTAGTAGTTGATTCATCTGGTATCGTAACCTTCTTGCATTGACTTGGTTATTTCACTGTCAGTAGCCCTGGCCAGAAATCCTTTGAAGTTTGACACCCGCTTTTGAGCGGGAACCCACCAGTACTTAACATATCAGTCAACTGTTTCCACTAGCTTAGTGTTGAACACGTGTTCACTGATATTGGGCGTTCGTCCGCATAAAGATTGTCGTCAGCGAATGTCGCTGCTGCGTTCCAGAGCCAGTATTCACTGCATACGGCAGTACATCTCACAGAGTAGTTGGCGCAGAATGTTACACCAAGAGGAGTAAACGGACCAGCCTGAACTCGAGTTTCACCATAACGAACTTGAAACCCACTGACCTGACTTTGAAAATCGAATCCGCAGGAGCTTCTCATGAAAGCCAACTGAAATAGTTACTATCTTCGCGAAGTAGGAGGAAAACACCAGGCAGTTACTTAACTATCGGGACGTTTAAGGGATCTCCACCTTGGTGCAGTGGACCAATCCTTTGCCAGGCCTGCTTGGACTGGGAACGGGGTAATATGGGGAAAACCAGCACGGCAATCCACCATCTTTCCTGTCTTCCTTCTAGCATATAAGGCCGGTGCTCGACTGCTGTTCGGTTTTCAAAAAAAAAAATTAGATGTCTCCACGTGTACATAATGAAATAATTTAACGATAGCCATTGCAAAAGTTGACAGAATGCTCGGTTTATGGCGTGGGTAGTTATGGCCCTAGTGGTTAGAGCGCGAATCTACTGACCGGAAGGTTCGCGGTTCGAACCCGATCTCTGTCTCTCGACTTCCCCTGTCTAGGCTTGGGTAACCTTGCAGCATCCCAGTCCTCGTGTTTCCTTCGGGTGGCATGGCAGTTAGGCACCGAAAGGGTGCTACAGCTTAACGATTTAGTCATGACCTTTGGGGCCTTTAACTGTGGTTAACCCCCAAAAAAAACGTTGTACCGCCCGACGTAGTGCCGTGACTTCATGCGATGGCCTCAAAGTTGGGCGCACTAGTGCCGCGATGTACCATCATACTCATGATTCCGGTAAGCGACCGCTTTGTCGTCAGCTCAAAGCCAGGCCTCTGTACGGTTAGTTTTAAGACTACAATCCTCAAGGTATGAGATGAGACGATGCATGGAGTAAGTTTCACGTTATCTGCATAAACTAACCCGGGGAACCATCTGTTATCCCAAGTCAGCTTTCAACGGCATCTGAGTTGACCCTCATTCAAATCGATTCGTGGTCTGCGGTCCACACCCCCTTCAATTTTTGAAGAATTCCTGTACTTTCTCGAAACGCAACCGGGCCGCTGGTTCAGGTGGGATTCCACCAGCACTAGCATAATATAGCTTTGATTAGATTATTTGAACTTATTTGGGAAGAGGGACAACTTTCAGAGACTGCCTTCTCCGCTACCGCGTCCAGCTCCGCTATGTGAGATACTAATTCGGTTAAAAGTGAGGCCTGGTAAGGCTACACTGATCATTCTTCACATGATACCAACCGCTTAAGCAGCACCGCGTGCGACAACGGCCAATCGCTGCGCCCCTCAGACTATTGGTACGCTACAACTACAAAAAGCCATTAACATTTCAATTTGGTGCACCTTTCATGGGTTTTGCCGACAAGCGGCTCGCAGCTCAGATCCATTTGTTTAAGATGGCCTGGAAAGTGACGTTGTTGTTTACTCCCACTTTAGACTCTAACCACCTTCAAAATTGCGCACTCGCCCGAAGATAATTTGGAGCAGTGAACTACGCGTGTGTTCAACCTGACGACTTGATGAGCATGCAAAAAGTCGTCGGTTAATAACGTCCTACTATCGTGATGCTTGGTAATATGGTTTTTCATGTGTGGAAGCGATCGCACACCAACGATGTATCCGAGCAATTTACCTGAGTAGGAATTTAACAGTTGGTTCTATCTCTATGTACTTACTAACCGTGACGACTCACCTCAGTTCTTTCATTGCAGCAGGTACTGCTTTGTAGCTACAGCTATTGATTACTTGAAGTGTGTTAAGTTCATCGACACTTGACACACGCCCGTGACATAGATGGATTCAGCTTCCGGACTCATCAGCGGCCGTATGCTGAAAGGTTACAGGGCTATATCTATTGTTAGCCGGCAAATCCTTATCTAAGTAACTTGACTGTTGCACAGTTTTGAAGCACCAATATCCTCTTGCTAGTTTCACTATCTTGTTCGGCGCTATCAGGTGACATAGGCGTATAAGGTGGAGTTTTGCGGCTGTAAATGTGGGCGAAATCATTGATGCCTCAGAGAAAGTCCCGCCCCACAGTCGGTAGATGCGAAGTTTAGCAAATAGCTTGGAAGTAGAGTCCCTAATGCAATCACTAGTAACACATTGATGCCACCGAAGCTTCAACCTGAACCATTTGGTTCAGGTAACTTATTGCACCTTCGATTAATGTCTGCTTTGTTCACCAGTATAGTGTAGAATATCTGAATTTCGTGCTAAATGTGTAGTCTAATGATCATAACCCACTCAAAAGATCACGGTGGTAACGGAGCAGTCAGATACGTTCTCTACTGATAGGTCTTCGGCCGCAAAAAAAGATGAGGATGTCCGTACCATCATTCTAAGTACAATTATTTTGCGCCGAATGGGAAACGGTTCTGTGGGGTTATAGGTAGACCTGAATGAGGGTAGCACTCGGAGCATTCGCGTCAGGACGAGCGAAGACTGAAAATGGAAGCGATGTGGACACAACTTCAATAAATCCTTTTCAATACGGATTCCTCAGTTATTCACCTGCTTTTGTGCTTACCCTTGAACCAAAAGTGAGGTACCGTTATTTATCTCCTATTTAGTGAATACGAGTACTGTTGTGGAATCAGTGTTTGATTTATTCTCTGTAAGACAATCCTACGCAAATCTACGCAACCGTGCTCTGATCTTTCAGAGTTTGTGACGCAGTTGCACTTGTAATGTCAACACTGATTCTGCACATATCCTAAAAGTTGATTTCTGCTATGCCAGGCGAATGTTTTTTAAGGTAAACAATGCCCATTGTGCTTGTATATGTCAGTTTTGGTGGTTTAACTGTCGTTCCCACACTTCTTCCCACATCCAAGACTGCCAAGTGGCAGAAGATCTTCGATGTTCGCCCGTCTTCGTCCTCGTCAACCAACTAGTAAACTAGGCTCGTCCGCCATCATCGTCAGTTACCACGCTATTCTTCCGCTTCACACCTGCTCTATGCCTTCACCTGCCTCGGGTTAATCTCGCCATCGCCTCCTCGGTTATTCCCTCGACTTCAGGCGTCTCTTTTCGCTTGCTTGCTAAACGATCTGAAAGCCGTCGGTAAACCAACTTTTTCTGTTTTATTTACACAGTAAGTTAACCTGACGTGCTAGTCGAGCTGCAAATTTTCGTCACATCCGTTATTTAAGCAAAAAGTTACGAATTCCTGGTTCATGGTTGGATATAAACAAATCTAATCTAAATATATAAAGGAAGTTGGAAAGTGCGGGTTAATTCCTTTTCAGCTGCAGAGTCGATGTAGTATTTGTCCGCATGTAGCTGTTTCCGATATACATTTTCGAGATTTGGGCATGGTCCAAACAGGCCGACTAGACCCTGGCTGCTCCGTGTCGAATTCAGTTTAATCTCTGGTTACATGCCTCACAGCCCTCTTGATAAACTCCCGGACGGGTATACAGTGAAGGTCAGTAACCTGAACGACACTACGATAATTCTCAGCCATGCGCACGCGGTCGGCAACTTTGAACACGGATATCAGGCGCTCGACTCCTGCTAAATACGCATGAAGAGTAAGTTAGCACGGAATGCGTAGTGGATAGCCTCTCCCTGACTGACTATTGCTTTACTGCCTATTTACTCACCAATAGCACATTCTTGAGTTGGTGCGCCTGTCTTGCTTGTACGTCCTACGTTTTGTCGATCTCTAACAACAGTCAACCCAGTCTCATTGCCTGTAAATACGTTGTCATTTTATTTGTACGAAATTTTGTCAAACCATCATATGGATTTCAGCCGTTCAGGTCGTTCTCGTTCAAGATCTCGCGATAGGCGTAGGCGCGACTCGCCTAGACGACCTGCACGCTCACGGCGTTCATCTTCCAGGCAGCAAAGGTAGGTTTCTGTCCATAACATAATCTTCATTCTCGTAGCGACCGAAGGGAACGGCGACGCTCTGATTCCCGGTCCTTCACGAAACCACGGATTGAAGATAAACGAAAACGTACACCTTCACGCTCTCCATCACGCAACCGCAAAACACCGAGAACGGAGCCACGACGGGATAGGTCGCGTACCCCTGCGCGTCAATCTAACCATAATTCCAACTCCCGACGCAACAACGCTACGAGACGATCTCGTTCACGTTCTCCCCGGTCTGACAAGCGGTCGGACCATAGAAGTCCCGAACGCCGGCGTTCCCCCGAACACGAACGCTCTCGTTCCTCGGACCGCAAACAAGGACACCGTAGCCGTTCTCATGAACGTGCGCGCTCTCGGTCTTCGGATCGTAGGCAAGCACGCCGCAGCCGCTCTCCCAGTGCCACACCACGATCAGATGTCGAACATGGGTCACTACATGCCGACCGGAGTCCTGTCAATCGGGATCGAGGGTCTCGGTCGCGTTCAGTTTCGCATGTTAGTGATCGTGGATCGCGTTCTCGCACTCATTCTTCTGTATACCAAGATGAAAGCGCTCCTCCTGATCGGTCGCCTTCATAAGGTGAGTTCGCATCCTTTCCCGTTCATGGTAGTTTAATCTGGTTTATGATTATTACCGGTCCGCCTCACTGATGCTACACTTCGTCTGCTAATACTGCCCACGTTTCGGTCACTTCAGAAATATGTTAGAGTCTTCCGTTCACTGAGTCATGTTGAGTCCTGCTCCAAACTTGGGTGTCGAACAGCAGTAATGAAATTTACTGCAGTCGAATGCCCCAGTATCGGCTTCGTGAATGGTAACTTGCCTTCGGATGTCGCTAAACTGGTATCTCCTTTGGTCCTTAAACTTAGCACAGTGGAGCACAGGAGTATCGATTGCTGTTCAACATCAGTATCATGGTCCTTCGTTGAAGTTGAACCAGCCGCACACAGGCGACTAGAGACATTTTCAACAAGGGGCCATTAAATACAATTTGTTGAACGCTGCTCGCGCCTTTTTTGTCCCCTGCATTGACTTCGTCAGTTACAGTTCAGTCACGGTCTACACAGCTTCCAAGGTACGTGAACCGATCACAAAACTGTATCTCTTCATTTTGAACTTTCAGGGAGGCACAAGAGGATGCAAAGGGCATGTCGAAACATGGAACCACATCTGCTATTTTCGTCAAGCCTCCGCATAATCCAGGCCTGTTGCTCTCCAGATGTGTTTTCGTTACCTAGGTCAACGATGAGTAATCGTTATCGCACACAATGAGCTGCTTGTGGTTATTTGGTAGTTGGATTCACACGGGGACCAACCGGGTGCATCAATAGTTGGGCCATACGAATAAGACTAGGAGTTTCACTGTTAGTTTCGTTAATTTGCGTTGCGCGTTCAGGTCGATGTTTACAATATTCCTTTTTTGAAAATCGTTCGAACTTACGTGACTGATTCACTCAACCATTTTGTTTTTGCAGTCAGTCCGGTCGTTTTCCTTGATAAAGATGACCCTCGACATTCGAAACGATGGATTTTTATCAAGAGTTGGGAAAATATGACTAACAAACAGTGAACTGCATCCGTTTCTTTCATGGTTCAAGAACTTCAAAGGGCTTTTTATAAAGGGTTACAAGCCCATTCGTCGATCGCATATAGGCTGGATACTACTGATTTGCTCAGTGTGTATAGCGTCCAACGATGGCTTCCCACTCCATGGCATTTCAAGTTTACTCGATCTTATCGGCATATGGACTGGACATGGATTTGTCTAGAGGTTCTCTTATTCCACACGCCATGTGCGAGCGGTTCCTCCGTGTTTGGGCTCGCAGGATAATGGACCAACCCACCGGATGCTGATCGCACATGTACTCAGAGAGAAGCATTTTTCACGATTCCTCGAGACATCTGTAGAGATAAATATATCCACGAGGAAGACGCAGCAGTGGTTTATGGTCAACTGCTACTTAGCTAGTCCGTTCTTTTATCCTTTTCTATTTGTCTTGATCTCTAACTCCCATAGTTCTGTTTACTCCTGCGGAATATCTCCTTTGCTATTTTTAACCCTCGACTTTTCATCTTTTACAGGTCTTGTTTATTCGGCCGAATGTTCTCAATGTGTACCTTTTATTGCATCCCAAACGACTTCAAAGTATACCTTTCAAATTTCGATTTTTTAGTCCCGAAGTCATTGGCAGGGTGGGCACCGGTAAAATGCAACTGACCTTATTCTATACATATTTTGCGGTGTGGTGATTTCTGATCATCCTGATTGCCACCCAGCCTCAACTCCTGCAGCCCGTCTCGTTCGTCAGCATATGGTCTTAATTCCTGTCGTGTAAATGTTGGTGGTATCGGTGTCGTGCGCGTTATTGCATCTTTGAGGTTTGCGTTTCGTATCTGCTCTTTCCTTCAAACGAGGGGCGAGATGGCTCAAGTGGTTATAGAGCGCGAATCTACTGACCGGAAGGTCCGTGGTTCGAACCCGATCTCCGCCTCTCGATTTCCCCTGTCTAGGCTTGGGCAACCTGACAGTATCCCAGCCCTCGTGCTTCCTTCGGGTGGCATGGCAGCTAGGCACCGAAAGGGTGCTACAGCTGAACGATTTTTTCTTCAAACTCCGCTGATGCTTCCAGCTTGCCAGTTGAACCGCTTCATAGTCTGTGAGGGTACTTCTACTTTCCGTAATTGAGTCCAGATATCTTCATGTTATGTCTTAGAGTATCCTACAACGTCAATGGTCCCATAGTTTCAGCTAGACCACATCGGTTGCATACACAGTAGGTCAATAGAATGACGCAACGGCTGTGTAGCTTCCATTCTCACCCTTGTTGTTGTCGGTCGCTCTCAAAACCCCCCATCGTTACTATCTCTTCCGTTCAAACATCATTTTTCACTAGGCTGCAGGTGTATGTATGTCGAAGTGCATCCAAAAAGGTAACCATACATGCATACTTTCAACCTCAGGCTGTTCGGCGTGGAAGATCAGGCAATTCGCACAGCGAGCAGCTCCCGTTAGCTTGCAAGACCCGAACGTAATACTTAGGCTCGGAGTGACTTCACCGTTTGTGCTCTTAGCCTATCGTAGCTTACGTGGGCAAATGGCACGCTTGGTTCTTGGGCCTAACAGCCTTGATTCGATTTTTTGCAGTTTGCCTCAGAGCGTCTACGAGAACCACAAAGCAAACGGGGCAGCAGTCACTGTCCTCCCATTGGGTGGAATGTATATTTTGCCGGAAACTTAACCCTCCTGTTTGATAGCTGTAATTGCAAACTGGTCAGTTGGCTTTAGGCAGCGTGCCAAAGTACGTTGCCCTCTAGGGTAAGGAAGACAAGAAGATGACACACGCATTGGGGGCGATGGCCTAATAAGTTGTATCCGCAAACACCCATAGCGGTGCGCACTACAGTTCGTTTAGTGTTCCCGGTAGCGTCCGTTAATCGACTTGAGAGAGGGTAGGGTTTTAAAGCCTTGCTTCACAACCCAATTACGTTGTCCTATTGGGCAAGAGTCCGGCTGGCGAGTGCAACATTACCATGTCGTCAGAGGACATTGACGATGACCAATCTAGCTGTAATGGATGAATTATTGCAGTGACATTGTTTTGAATTCAGGACTAATGGATTTCAACTTGTGCAGCGTAAGAGATTAGTATTGTTGCGAAAACTTGCCTTGTTCTGCTGGTGCGACAACTTCAGTCTTCGCAACCACGACCTCCAGGGTTGCAATTTCACACTGACGTATAGATAGCGTTTTGTCGCCAACATATCAAAATGGATGCATTTCGACTACGTAAGGGGTTATCTTCGCGGGCATCTCAATGGTCTCCCTGCGTAACAGCTGAAGACCGCCTTACCACCGACATTGGCATCGTTGACGAATATTGCTCGGTGAAATCGCCTCGAATGGTTAATGCTATTGGCTCGTCAACTACCGCTCGCAGTCCCCGGGCACTTAGTTACTCCTGGTTGAGTAGTATTCAGGCGTGGAGTGGACTAAGTGTGACTGCATTTGCATGGGATAACTGCAACTGCGGATGGCATTGCCAGCGCCGAACTGGCAATTGTACTCGGCGGACAAGTGATGCTGGAAAAAATTAGGCGAACGGTTGCTGAATAAAGTAGGTACACCAGCATGAAATGTGTTTCCATCCCGGTTTTGTGGGGTAAACCTTTTTCGGAAGGGGCCCCGCCACGATCCTCGCCTACCTTTTCAGGCCCACCACGTCTCAGTTACGGAGATTGTATTTTGATGGACTTGCGGAACGAACACTAGGCAAGGTGAAATTTCTGACAAGTCCACACAAGGTATACCCGACGAGGTTTACCTCATCCCACTTTACTGGGCAACTGGATCTCCTCTGGAGAGGTAGTGCCCTAGACATTTTGATATCCCCCAGGGGGTGCCCTGCATGCTTAGTGGTTCTGTTGAGACCGCGCGCTTTACGACGCTGACGAGAAGTTCAGTGCACACGTGTTCCCTACTTAGAGTGTTACTCATACCTTCGGTGGTGCATTGTTGCAATCCGTGACGTTGTTGTGATAAGCCTCCTTCAAAAAGTGGCACTAAAGGAAACATCGACGATGATCCGGTTCAGATCAAGCGCATGTCGAGCTGCCACTGGTAGCTTTTCAAGTCCTGTCAAAGACCGCACGGCGTAGGGGAGGCTTGTAGATTCTCCCTGGGTTTTAGTGAGCCTTATGATATTCTAAGTTTGATTGGGGATGTCGGATTCTGACCGCCCGGGATGGGGTTTCGCGTCAGCTCTTCAATCGCGTGTTATAGAATCATACGACAAATGAGCAGTTCGTGAATACAATCGATTTCATGAGTGGCGAACTACAAACGGGACGAATGGGATCTACGTTCTTCAGTTCTTGGCACCCCGTTCTTAAACAAACGCGGCAAATATCGCACAGCATAAGCCTTTTGCAATTGAAAAATATTGGCAGCTCCGTTTGTCGCCTTAGTCGTTGGTTTGTCCGCTGAGCTGGACAACTTGATTGGGAATGCTTCATTACCAGGGGAGGTTGCGTCATCGGTGCGCTGAGTCGAATTGTACGAACCCCGCTGAAACCGGAAATGAAGTTTTGCTTTTCCTTACTCAGAAAACAGACTCAACCCCTCATAGGAGAGTCATCATTATCAGCTGTAAGAAACCGCGTACTTGTCGTACAGTGGTTGTAGCTGCCAGTTTTGTCCACCGATGATTTGCGGACGTGGGGTAAGTAGCCTCGCACTGAAGGCGGGAGCTGATAAGTTGGTGCCTAAACACAGGACTGTTAGGGGTTGGGAAGGGAGCTATGCATTGACGCCAACAGCTCGGATGCACGGGCGCGACTGGGCCATAGGAGAGTATTAAAGGTTCAACAGGCCACCTAGGCACAGGAACTCTATTCGTCCCCAAGGAACCGGGCTTCATTGATCGGTCGAATCACATGCTGCGCCTTTGTTGGTATTCATTAGGAGCCTTAACATAAAAGTAGTCATTGGCATCCTAAGGTGCTAGCAAGCCTTCAGCTAAGAGGTTCCATAAACTGAACGGCCGGGTGCTGACGCACGATGTGGCCCGCTGAAACGTTCAACCCAATTCCATGTGCATACCAATGACTCAGGGTCCGTGTGCAGATTTAGTGAGTAGTTTATGTAAACCACAAAAGTGGTGGGCTCCTCGTTGTCAAAAGCCAAAGGTTCAAACCCCCTTCATATTCCGAGGGTCGATCCGAGTACACTTGATGAAAACGAAAGGAAAGTTTGTATGAGACTCAAATCCCCGACCCCTCTTGCTGGGCATGCTCTACCAACTAAGCTATCGTGGACGCCATCCCTAATCACACCCGTGCACCTGAGCTCCACTTGGATTCTCCACACCTCTACCAGTGTTGTCAATGGACCGCTTGAGTGACTTTCGCAATGGGTCAGGCACTGAAGACGCCCGCATATCGAGAGAACACAGACATTGAACTGATGCAGAAGACAAAGGGGGTCTGGGTAATTTTTAATTTGGACCCTCGTACGCAAGATGTAAACGAAAAGACGGACTCCTTGAATGGGACTCGAACGCTTCGTGTATGAGATACATGCTACTGATCATGTCTAATAGTGGAACAGATCTATACTATCTCATTTTCAACACGAGTTTACTTGAATTCTTCAGAGTTTCGAAACTTAACTTATGAAAACTACATTACAGAGGTTGTAGAATACTGCAATCCTACTGAGTGTAACGAAGCTCATTCTCCTCGAAGGGTACACAGCGAAACCGCAATTTCAACTGAATTTTTTCGCGGATGTCAGCAAAAGGTTTTTTGCTCGTTCCTAGAGTCCTGAATTGCTTCTCTCAAATGTCTACTTGAGCATTTCTTCCGGGAATCAATGTCTCCGTCTCTTTCGTACTAAACACGAGAACCACCCTTCTTAATATCTGGCAACTCTGTACGCTTGTGACAATTTAGCATGACCAGTTCTTGTGTTTAGGACGCTTTTAAAAATCAACCAGAGGACGCGAAACGCAGTGCTCGTTTGCTGAGAAGAACATACATTCCCCTTTGTCTCCACGCGGATGAGGAGCAGTCATGCATTTGAACCCGACAGAAAAAGGCTATGTTGCACCACCACTCCATGTGAGAGAGAGGCAGCTCGAAAGGTCCACAGGAACAATTCCTTTTCTCGGATAAAAGTTAACAAGTATTCCTGTCTTGTCGTCACTAACGAGGAGAATAAGGCAGCCGACAGTTAAGGCAGTTGTCATCATTGGTGTGGTCGCCACTGCGCATAGCTTCCTCCGCTCAATCATAGACAGTACCTGTCACCGAAAGGAAGTTAGGCCCATTTGTTTATTTCCTTATTTTCTACACCTACCATCTCGATTCTATGCGCCTGGATTGATCCTGCGTTTTAGTTCTGACTTATTTTGTCTCCTACTCGAACAGTTGTGCCAAATAAGTAAAAACGCCGTAAAGTTGCGAACGTATGCTTGTTTTCCATATGTTGAAAGTTTTATTATAATTGACTAAGGCACGTTTAAAGTGAATGCATGACAATCAGTGATAAGCAAGGGAAGTCCACGTGTGAGACTAAAATTGACGGACGTTGGTTGATTGTCAGTACTCAGCTGACTAAACCTTACGTCTCATTGATGCGCTCGTAATATTTTCCAGCCATGACGATTTTGAAAGCCACCAGACCATCAATTACATATAACGCAAGTGCCAGGAACATGAAAACCTGAAAATCAGAAAGGCACGATTATCCTTCTGTATATGCATATCCAAAGAAGTGCTCTATGATAAACCTTGAGGATCAGCATTTTTGATCTATTTCACAGTGGTTATGACCTTAGACATGGCCAAAACACAGTTGCATGCCAGTTGTCTACTTAATTTGGGCGGACAAGCAACCATTGAGTGACGAAGTAAGTCTCATAATGATACAAAATATTAATGGTTCCGCTGAAACACCCTATCGGTGCCTATCAGCCATGCCACTCGAAGGAAGCACGAGGACCGAGATACTACCAGGTTGCCCAAGCCTAGACAGGCGCAGTCGAAGTGCAGAGGTTGGATTCAAACCACGGACCTCCTGGTCAGTAGGTTCTTGCATCAACCACTGAGCTATCTCGTCTCATGTAAACAAACCATATCCGTAAAATATAATGACCTAGCGCAAATGGAAAATGTCTCACAAGTTACATGGACCCTCATCTGAGAAGTCGCCTCTTGAGTAACCTAACAGCAAAATATCACAAGCTGCACTGCGTAAGTAAATGAACAGTGTGCTAGTTAAGTGTAAATAAACCACTTTACCGGTCAGTCTGTCAAGGATAAATGATAGTGCTTAGCTTTTATTTAGAATGATGTGAATCCAAGTCTTCATAAAGATTCTTGACGAACCGACTGCTGGTAGCTCCAAAAAGTGGTGCTCTTCAATAATTTACAGGATAAAATCCAGATGCGAAAACCACATCCAATAAAAGTTGACAGTAGAATAGGTATTCCTGTCCATGTAAATCGTTCGTGGGCTTTTTTCTCGCTGAATTTCCGTGCAACACACCTCAGCAACTGTGATGAAAGAAATAATGGACAATGCCGCCCGGACAATGGCTAATAACTTATTATGTGTGCTAGTTGTGTTTCGTCTCTATAGAGCAAACTCCTTCACGGAATACCAGTCTACAGCGACCGCCGCTCAGAGTGGTCACTCTCTGCCGCTTCCTGCAAGTTCTTGTGACGACATTCCGATATCTATAGCAAAATAGCCGGAGTAAATTCGTCCCTACATCACCAACCACACTGCCACTCCTATAAAATTAAAGAATGAAACTTATTCGGTGCGAAATCTGGACGATGTGAATCGTTTGTTGGCGTACTCAAATGATCTAACTACTGATAAGCAGCCAGGATGCTATAAATTAAAAGTCCACCATGTTTTCGGTAAACTTGATAGACACAGTCTTGGATGGCGAACTTCCTGTAAACGAGTGGCCTCCAAATAATGAACTTCAAGACGATTATATCCCCGTTGTATCAAGAACGATAAATATCTGACCTGTAATTCACTCCTCCCAGTTTGTGGATTCTGTCACCATTTAGAACGTGGAGGAAGTTGGGCCATTTGACTGCAGTGGCTATTGTAGCTACAACACTGGGAAAGTGATGAAGTCGGTGCCGCAAAATGTACAACCGACCACAGAATGGCTTGGGCAAAAAGAAGGCACAAAGATACAGTTTCAGAAAGACCTTTTTGGGACCCGCCAGGGGAAAAACTGACATCTATAGGAATCAGCGAGTCCAAATCCTCAAGATATTTTATGGGCCTTACTTTAACACATCTTTCTTCTGCATACCGACACTCAGTGTGCGTCGATGACAAATCCTTTGAACGGGAGTTTGTTATTGGATGTAAAGATGAAAATGGTTATTCAGAATAGACAATACTCTTATTCACTAACAGTGCAGGATGGAGTTTAAAAAGCCCGGTCGATACACTTGTTTCTGAATTGCACTTCCGGTATCCGGCCGATTGACCAGGGTGTAACCTGGTTGGTCTTGGTAACAGACGTTGACTTCAGTGATGTGCCGTTGAAAGTTTATCTCTCATTAATGAGGAAATGTACATGATGAATAATGTTTTATGTGTTTCCCGAGAATACTTTTTCCATCTGTTACGTTCACCATATATACGGAAATGTAGGAATCATAGGTGGGTGTGCCAATGTCGCTTACCCGCCATACCCTTTCATTCACAGTGCAACGAAATTCGAAGCAACTACTTGGATTTTAGACCGATCTAGGCGACTACGGTCGGAAGGTCATAGGGCAAAACAAGTAGGCATTGTGAGGCAAGTGGACTACGTCCACGAGGCATTCTATATACTTGGCGTGTCCTTTTGATAGCACGTAGCAATGTTCAAGCCCAGTATTTCGCTATAGCGTGCGTCCGACTGTCTCTACGAGGCCTAGCAACCTCTGATGGATTTGAACCCAAATATGGCGACATCAGGCGGGCCACCAAGTTAGCTGGTTGCTTACCTCTTCGCGTCGGTTATATCATTACTTACCGTTAATCAAATTGCAAAATGTCGACTAAATTCTGGGATGTGGCGTGACTACGTATTGTTTGGGTTTTACTCAAACAGTGCCGTGCATCGCAAGCTTAAGTGTCCGGCAGAATGACCGACTGAAGAATCTCTGAAGCAAGTATGAACAAATGAACAGCAGAGGATTAGAATAACAAAGAAAAATGTTATAGTAGATATCCACTCATTTTTGGATGTCGATATCGAAACACTATCAGATTTTTAAGCTTATCTGTGAGTCTGTTAACTGAGTAAATCGATCCAAGAGCATATCAATGGGAAGCCTTTCAAGCCCTGTCACGAAGTATGGCGTTATGGTGCTACAACTAACAAGACCACATTAGGTAATGCGGAATTGACCATGTCCCAGTTTAGTAAGTTCCACTCCAAAGTCATACGACTAGGTAGAAGCTATAGGAAACAAGCAAGTACTGTGTTGAAATCCAAGACAACAGAAGGTTGGTATCCGTTTTGGGATTTACCTGGTGCCTCAAATCAAAAGCATCCCAAGCAAGATGGATACTACCACATGCCATTTTACGCAAAGCCGTATGACAGACGGCTCGAGGATATAGGACCGGAATTACTTACCGTAGTTTACACCGGCCTTCTCCCGGAGAAGGATGAGTCTACACCATAAATATCCTGGATTGCTACCTCCAAAGCAGCGAAAAAAGGGGTTTATCTAAAGCCAACATGACGCGTCGCTGATAAGCTATGGTTGTCAAATAGGTAGGGGAAGACAAAACGGTTGGACTGCACAACCCGAAAGGGTTGATGGCCCAGGCCATTCGCAAGTCACGCCAGGATTAATCTTCTATAGCTAAATGGGTGCAATATCACTCACCGTGATCCGAATTATGACGGTCTCCAAATGTTCACTATGGTGCCTCCGCATACATATGTTATATAGCATAATGGAATATTTGTTGTTGGGCAAGTGCACTCTATATGTATGACACTACTTGACTTCAACTGTCATCTGTGGTAAGCCTTCTATTCACAATCCTTGTGTTCTTAAAAGCCAAACCCTGTGTCTTTCATGTAATAACAGATGACACTGACGCTGGTGGTCAGGATGCTGCAATTTCAAAACCTTCAGATGCAAATCTGCCGCACAAACTATCAAGTCAAAATATTTTTTTGAATAATGCACTCCAGAATCCCAAGAAACCTCGCGAAAAACAAAAGGTAAGGGTTGAAATGATTTAGATTTGGCGTTTAACGCCGAGCACTTGTGGGGTTTACATACAACAACATAGCCGGAACACTGATCAGCAGCGAAAAAGTGGGCATATATGAAGAACTATAACATCTGTACAGTGCTCTGTTTAAAGATAAAAGTCTAAGGGAAACCGTAGGCCTAGTCGGGCCTGACAGTATGACGATATATGAAAAGCTGCGGTTTTTTAAAGCGCGACACATGGCAGTCAAATGTGGTTCCTGTGATTTTGACCGGTATTCTACCACGTCCGGTTTAGTGAAATTAGATGAGAATAAATCAGTTATCATTGCTCGGTTACATTGCATCTGGTCCACCATTGTTTCTAGTGTGTTCCGTTTTCCAACGTTTGCAATGAAGCCGGATAAACGGAGGATCTGTCGCCAAGCAGCAATCAAATGGAAATAAAGGCTATCAAACGTCGACCTATGCAAGTTTAATTGTGACATTACCTGGCGTACTTGTGATGTTGCGCTGTACGTTGAATGCAGCCTAAAAGCCATGCTCCATGTGACTAAGTATGCCATTTTAGTAGTGCATTCAAAAGATGTAATCTAAGCACGTGGATTGTGGCCGTCCTTGGCACGCACTGCATTGATGTTCCGTAGACGATAATTTTTATGACCATCTGTAGCGTTGTGTTTCCTCTGTCAGCTTCCTTTGAGTCCTTGTGGCTCAGTAGTGAATGAATGCTAGCCATTTCTCATTATCTCATAGGAAAGATAACTCGTCTACATGAAAGCGGTCATCTTCATCTACTTTGTGCATAAATACTCCGATTGTTGGGTGCTTGTCGAACCCGGGCCTCTCCACTTCAATGATTTACACGGCTATCAGCCAATCTGAGCTAGTGATTCTCAATACGACCTATGCAGTTGCTGCTGTTGCTTCTGGCTCCACAAGTGAAAATAAAGCACGGCCAACTAAACATAAAACGAAGGGTAGACGCAAGGCAAAGTTGACCAAAGTTCAACTTCGGGCAGGCATGTATTCAGCATTCAACTTCGTTTGAATCAAAACTGTTCAGGATCTTTCGTGGTTTAAGTCTTGAAAACCGTGTCAGAATGAAACAGGCGGTAGAGAACCTTTACTGTCGGCGAAACTGATCTTCACATTGTGGACTTTCAAACGGTAAAAAGAAAAGCCATAAAGTTCTAGGTGACTATTCCACCGCCAGATCAGTAGTTGACCGAAAACCGAAGCATGAGGAGTCAACTTGAAGGCATACTTCTGCTTGTCAAAGGAAACCAACCTGACCTGCAATTTTTTTACTCAGGCCTGGCTCTGAGGTAAAACTTCGGATGCTGAGGCAAACGGTTTCGGTTCCACATTCTATTGTTCCTACCTGGCCGGAGACAAGATGGGTGGTAGCCTGCTTCCCTACCAATGATACTAGCTTCGTCAAACCAGACGACTGAGCAGGGTCCCTTGGGTTCCTCATCCATTATGAGACTTCACATCAGCATTGAGAGGCCCTACAGCTCTCTTTTCAGAAGGGTACCAGATGTAAAATAAGCTTACCAATCGTTGGCAACTTAAGTGCGCCTAGCGTGAACTGAGTGGCACTTGTTGGTATTCTCTGTGCTACTACTTCTCACGATCACCTGGTGGAATCGATCCCAGATCCGAACATAACACAACACGCCACGGAGCTTACTCAATCTCGTTCTGGCCAAAAAGTTAGTTTGTGGGCCCAACTCTTCTTGATCTACCTTTGACTCTCGAGCTAAAGGAATCATTTTAATCTGCAATTCAAATGGTCAGAGGTCCTTCCTCTTAGTAGGGAACTTGGCCGTCCAACCTATGTATGAACACATGCTCTATCCACTGTTTACGCGTTGGATAGAGCGCATTATTACAGTCCAAATAATACATGGAGTTTTCTCCGCGTCAAAGCACATTTCAGTCACACGAACGGATAATAACTTTAGGGGTCCCATCTGGGTTCATAAAAATAGTCGCCTTTTGATAAAACTAAGGAAAATACATTGGGACTGCTTTAAGGTCTGCAGGTCTACAACGCATACGAAGCTGTCAGGATTACATGTACTTGAAAAAAATGAAAGAACATGTGGAATCAACGAAAGCAAACTGAAGGGAGGACTCAAAATGGGCTCAAAGGCGACTAGTTACTTATCTGAATAGGAAGACCAGGGATTAAAATGGCATCCATGCTCCTCAAGTTAACAGAGCCGAGGAACCTAATGCAGTTGGTGAATTAGAGGGCGACTATCATGCCTTCGGCTCGTTCCATGATTACAAGCTTGATAAGCCACTTTGTGTCATCTTGCCATCCGTATCCCAACAACCTGGAAGTGATTAACATGGACGTGCTTGAACTACGACTGCCGGTAGTATGCTAGAGTGGATCCGCGGCTTTCTGGTGTATTGCCAACTCACTGTTAAGTTTGATGAACCCTTCCTCGACTGACACGACAAGCAGCGTATCCCTAACTATTCCAGATCCTTGATACTAGTCTTCCGAGGGCGTTTAATGTAGAACACCGTATAGATACCACTCGCCTCAAGTCGGGCCCAGATTTTCTTTCCGTTGCTTCAAGACCAATCTCGATTGCAGTGGGCCCTTAATCGGTCATCCGAATGATAAAAAAAGTGGGGAATGCCAAATGACTTGGGGAAGTCAGCGATCCTGCCTGTTGGTCATCAGGAATCCACCAAATCGGTCGTCATTTGCTGAAGTGTTCTATACTGGAAACATCTGTGTCACTGTCTTCTCTGATATGAATTTAGCCGAGACACCTTGAGATAAGTAGGCGCGGCATCCATAGTAACGTCAACGATAAGATCCTTCTTTTGAATGACTGTTGTTCTCTGTCGGCTATAGCTTTTGCACATGCCCGACCAATTCTTGAATATGGTCCACCTGCAGCTTCCTCTAGAAAGACGCAAGACAAACAACTGGAAAAGTTTCAAAGCATTGCTTATCCCATACAGTTTTTCTGAAGCCACCTGGAATACGGACGTGGCCAAGGTATCTAATCTAGATCAGTATGATTCTGACAGGCACATTGATGGAGAAACTGGGGTGCTTCTTCCAGTTGAACAATGCATCAGTAGTTCGGCGTACGGCTCGAAGTTGTTCTGTACAAGAAGATAACCACTGCATTCCTCTGTCACATTATCTACTTGAGGGGTAAATAACCTTCCGAAAGTCGTTATTGCATTTTCCACAGAGAGGTATCAACAACTGTTTTCTCATACGCTTGAAGATGTGTTCTTAGGACCGGGCAGAAAGGATCTACTCGGACAGCCCTTTGACGTTTAGTGCTGTTCCACAAATAAAACGGTAGATGAAGGAGCTGAAAAGTTACCTTCCATCTGCCCTCTGCTTATTGATTACTTACTTATTGATTAACTCTGCAAGTCCTGCTGAGAAATGAAATCATTGCCGGGACATTTGAGGCTGTTTCTCAGGTTTATTTTTGTGTTGGATATTTGTGCAAGTGAAATGAACGCGTTTACTATCGACATTTCCCGACCAGGCTAATTTGTGTGCAGAAAGTACATTCCTGTGCGTTCGTTAGTCTTCCAAGAGGGCACTCTCAAACTGAAACCAACGGTTAATGAGGCCAAGTGTCAACATATCCAGACCAGCTAGGATTAGTGTCGAGGTTCCCCATATGGAACTTTAAGTGGCGCGTAGGTTCGACAATCCCAAATATCAAAAGGAAGAATTGGATTCGAAATTATACGGTTCCATGTACACAATGGTAAGCAAATCTCTACAACAAACCTCAATTGTCCACGTTCGTAGAGTCAACAAGTGCACAAGTCTGTCACTGATCGGCACAATGCAGTGTCAACGTCTGCACACTAAATGACGGCGAGCGGAAGATTGGCTCAGTAGTTTGTTTTGCGGTCGTCCCTTCCGACAAGTCTCGTGATTCTCAGTTGCGGTGCGATCACACGGAACTCATGAGAAAACAAGTCAATATAGGCTTACTAAACGAGACACGAACGCGCATAGGTAAGTAGGTCGGCTGCGCACATTTACACACAGACACACATGCTAATACACAAGCGTTTGACGGGACGGCCTTTGCGGCAAGGTGATGGGCCGGTACAAAGGAGCAAAACGAGTGGAGATTAGAATTTCATAACCAGAGTAAGCAAATTATTGGGGGAATTAGCATGAGAGCAAGTTAGATTCAATAATAAGATTATGACGCATAACACGGAAATACTCTTCTTGTTACTGAATGTAGTTCGGAACCCTAGGATGCAGCTGAGGGCCAAGCCTCACGGGCCGCTGGCCGTCAGCACACGTAAACGATCCTTCTAAGCCATTCGACTTCATTTTCGTATTAGACAGAGCATTCCCTGCTAAGGTTGGTTGTATTTGTACAATACAAAGAACCAACTACATCCAAAACACTAATGATGAATGTGATCGAATAGAGGAAATTCAGCGAAGGGACACACGGTTGACTCCCGAGTCATTAGAAACATCGTAAATCAGTAGATACTTCGGCTTTGGAGGTGAGATGTGTCAGTGGTTCAAGCGCGAATTTACTGACCGGAAGTCCGTGGTTCAAACCTGACCTCTGCCTCTCGACTTCACCTGTCTAGGCTTGGGCAATCTGGCAGTATTCCAGCCCTCGTGTTTCCTTCGGGTGGCGTGGCAGCTACGCACCGATGGAGTGAATGATTTTTTCGGCTTAGACATGTGTACCCTAGAGTTCAGAAGAACACGTATGGACCTGATATTTTGTATCTAATGCCATCTGCAGCCGAGAAGTACTCTCCTCGTTTGTACGAGCAAAACTCCCTAGTTAAAGCTAACGAAACACGGAATTCGAAAAAATCAGTCAGTCATTTCACCGGTCGATATCGTTGGAAAATTCAGACGGTGATATACCGACATATATTTAACCACTCTCATGCGCCACACAATAAAAATCCTAAAAATAGGCTTTTGTGTGTGGAATATTGGCTGTTTCAATAGGCATCTGGGTGAACATCCGTTTATTTACCGATAACAACAAACTTACTGTCTGGGCAATTAAAACAGAATTCGTATGAGAGTGTGCCGCTGAAAGAACCCCGCTTGAGAATATGAGGATGCAAATGATGAAGTCGGTGATAAATTCCTGAAATATGAAAGTTCTTTCAAAAGGAATGCTTACTATAAGTGTCCAGGGGACGACCAGGAACCGATGTAGAAGGAACAGGTGGAATATCATAAACAAAAACGACGTCATAAAGGTAACAATCGTGACTATAACTAGCCATGGTCCTCCTTTCGCTATGAGGGTATTAGCGACGCAACTCATTGAAAACGCGATCAACATGAATATCATTTCGGCTATTCGGATTACTGCTGGGAACGTCTTGAAATATCCCTCGTAGTACTTCCACCTCTTTTTCAAAATCATGGCATCGGGTAGACCTTCAACATTCATCTCAACCCGTTTCGAGCCGTTGAGCGAATTGATCATCGGGGACGGAGGAAAACTTCAAACCGCGCACTACGGTACATGAACTCCAAAAATGGAAATTCGAACATTAAAACAAACTTCCGCTTTAATAGGTGTGTACACCAATAGTGAGCGGCGGGCCGCTATTATTCAACACTGTTCGCAGTTTCGAGGATGGTGGCTGAAAGAAAAAATCAGCTGTCCTCTATTGACTTTATTTCGTACAGCGGGGTTGGTGATGGATGCAAACAAACCGACCTTTGGGACTGGATGTGTACTCACGGAGTGATACACATGATCGAGGCTTTTGCCCAAGTTTCCCGGTCGGTTTTGTTCTTGTCGTTCAGTGGCTGTCGTACATCCATTTGGAGGGCACTGGCATTGGAAATCCAGGATTTCAAGTCGTCCGCAAAAAGTAGACATGGACTTGCAGGAACATCTGGAAGGTCGTTGACTTATATCAGAAACAGCAGTGGTCCCAGAACGGAGCCTTGAGGAACTCCAATGGAGACCGGCGCTGGAGAAGAGTAGGTTGAGCCTACTTTCACTCGGAATGTTCTGTCTGATAGGAACGCCTTGATCCAGAGCAGGATTTTCCCTTGAA